>JAGKTI010002016.1:58080-72975 GCA_018397915.1 Birgus latro
AAAAAAGAAAGGATTGAACGGGTACTTCTCAGTGGACGTGAAGGATGGTCGTATCGAAAGATAGCAGATGATTTTAATGCACGTCATTCCAGAAGGACCCCAATTGGCTTTTCCACCGTGGGGAAGGTGGTTAGAAAGTTTAAAGAAACAGGCAGTGTCAGACAAACCCCCCGTTCTAAGAGCATCGAACTATGCATCACAAATGGTGGAAATCACATTGAAGATGTTATTTATTAATATTTCAATTAAATAAAATGTTGTTCAAATTTCTTTATTGAAAATATGCATTTTGCCTATGTGTCCAGACTTTAGGGACACCCTGTATTATAATCATGAGTTACTGAAGCATTTGACTCATCCATTGTATCAAAATTATATCAACTACAGATTTTATTACAAATATAAATTGCAATACTCTAGATGTAAGAAGCCATGAAAGCTGTTGGGACCAAAAGCTCCTGGAGATCGTGCAGTTTTTCCTAACACAACATGTAAAGGAAAACACTAGAAAAAACCATCAGTACTAGATCTTATATTTACTAGGCAAGAAAATGATACTGACAATATAATGTATCATACTCCATTTGCCAAAAGCGACCAAGCAGTATTAAATTGCAACTTCAGGATTGCATATGGCAGTTAACAGTAATGAGAGTTACAAAAAGAGCCTAAACTACAAAAAGGGCAACTACCACGACCTAATGACGTACTTCTTAGAAACAGATTGGGAAAAGGAGCATAGAGGACAAAATTTAAATGTTGTATACACAAAATTCAGTGAATTTTATGAAATAGGAGTCCAAAATTACATCCCTCAGCACAAAGAAACAGAAATGACAGTAAAGAAATGGTTTAATACAGAATGTAAAAAAGAAAACAGAAAAAGGAGACTTGCTGTGGAATAGATATACAGAAGACACAATAGTGAGGGGCCATATAACAACTATAAACAAGCAAGAAACGATTATACAAGGACAAGGAGAGAAGCTCAAAGACAGTTTGAGAAAGACATTATACATATAAATGAAGGGAAAGAAGTCGTATGTGGCCTTCATGGATTTGGAGAAGGAATATGATAGGGTGGATAGACAAGGATTGTGGAAAGTCTTAAGAATATACGGAGTAGATGGGAAGTTGCTGAAGGCAGTGAAGAGTATGTATGAGGGTGCTAAGGCTACAGTGCGTGGATAGTGAACTGAGCGAATTTTTCTATTTGAAGGTTGGATTGAAACAGTGATGCGTCATGTCTCCATGGTTGTTCAGGCTGTATATGGATTGGGTAATAAAGGAGAAACAAGGTAGGGCAGTGGATGTTGGAGCGGCCCTAATGAGAGAGGGCAGTGTTTGGAAACTCCCTGTACTGTTGTTTGCAAATGATACTGTGTTGGTAAGTGAAGATGAAGGGGAGCTGCAAGGCTTGGTGGATGAGTTTGGGAGAGTGTGTAAGAAATGGAATCAAAAGGTGAATGTAGGGAGGAGTAAAGTTAAAGACTTCGAGAGCAATGAAGTACGTGAATGTACAGAGAGGCTGGATGAGGAAATGGAAAATGTGAGTGCATTTAAGTACTTGGGTAGTGTGATGAGTAAGGATGGAAGTTTAGAGGGTGAAGTGCACGAAAGGGTACGACAAGGAAGAAAGGTTGCTGGTTTCTTGAAAGTAGTGATAAGAAACAGGGAAGTGAGCATGGAAGTGAAAAAGTTACTGCATGACAGGATTGTGATACCAACTCTAACGTATGGAAGTGAGGCTTGGGCCTTGTTGGAGGGATATAAGTCAAGAGTGAGAGCAGTGGAAATGAGTTATTTGAGAGGAGCATGTGGAGTCACATGGAGAAACAGACTGACAAATGAGGAAGTGGAGGAACATTGTGGTGTCGATGTGGATGTAACAGGAAACGTTAGGAGAAACACTGAGGTGGTTTGGCCATGTGGAGAGGATGGAGAGTGAGAGACTTACGAGGCGAGTTTATGTGAGTGAGGTGGAGGGAGGGAGAGGGAGGGGAAGGCCAAGGATGAGATGGAGGGATGGGATGGAGAGGTATATGAGAGAGGGGGGTGTGAGCTTGGAGCAGGGCAGTGAAATGGCCAGGGACAGAGCGACATGGAGGCGATTTGTTAGTGGGTACCCCTTAAGGGATTAAGGCGTCTGGTAATAGAGAGATAGATAGATAATGATCAACCGAGCGTATTTTACAGCTACATCCGAAGCAAAATCAAAGTCAAAGATAAAATATAGTCCATTACGGACGAGGGGATCATCTATACACAAGAGAAAGATATTTGTGAAGCACTAAATAAAAATGTCCAATCAGTTTTTATAGAAGAAAATAATTTTGAGAGAGATGATATGGAACATGTGTGCTCACACGTATTACCAAATATACAAATATCAGAACAAGAAGTTCAGGAAGAGTCAAGTAAATTAGACAAAGGAAAAGCAAATGGCCATGACGAAATTTCAGGTTGGGTGCTACATGAATGTGCAAAAGAGTTAAGTAGACGGATATATTTAATAATCAAAGAATCCTCAGGTCAAAGTAAACTACCTGAAGTTTGGAAGAAGCAAACACTGTTCCCCTACTCAAGAAAGGGATAGACAGAATCCACCCAACTACCGACCAGTATCACTGACCAGTGTTGAAAGTAAGAAATAAGAAGTCTACCAACACTACAGGAAAGAGAGGAAAGACGGGACATGATTATGCTACATAAATGCGCCTCAGAGAAAGAGAAAATAGACATTAATGAGTATATAACCTATGGGGAAGCATCAACAGGAGGACACTGCAAAAAACTACATAAAAAGAGAGGTGATAAAGACGTAAGGAAATTCAGTTTCCCAAATAGGGAAATTGATCAGTGGACTGCACTACCGAATGAAACAGTGCATGCCAAAACATTTCATAAATTTAGGGATATGTATGATAAGTACGGGACAGTACGAGCATGACTCATTCCTGTTAACATACAAATATGTAAAACACCCACCCACCCACACACACACACACACACACACACACACACACACACACACGCTGGAGATTTCAGTACAATTGGAATACTCTAGATGTAAAATGCCATGAATGCTGTTGGGATCAGAAGCTCCTAGATCTTGTGCAGGAGCTTTTCCTATCAGCATGTAAAGGAGAACACCAGAAAAAGAGGACTTGGTGAACCATCAGTACTAGATCTTTTATTTACTAGGCAAGAAAATGAAATTGATAATACAGTATAATGTATCACCCTCCATTCGGCAAAAGCGACCATGCAGGTATTAAATTGTAACTTTAGGATTTCTTATGACGTTACCAGTAATGAGAGTTACAAATAATCTAAATTACAAAAAGGGCAACTATCATGACCTGAAGGAGTACTTCTTAGAAACAGATTGGGAAAAGAAGCACAGAGGACAAAATTTAAATATTATATATAGAAAATTCTGTGATCTTTATGAAATAGGAATCCAAAATTTCATCCCTCAGCACAAAGAAACAGAAATGAAAATAAAGAATTGTTCAATACAGAATGTAAAAAATCAAAAGAAAAAAGAGACTTGCTGCGGAATAGATACAGAATACACAAAAGTGAGAGGGCATATAACAATTATAAACTGGCAAGAAATGATTATACAAAGATAAGGAGGAAGGTTCAGAGACAGTTTGAGGATGACATTATAGAGAAAAGTAGTGATCAACCTAAGCTATTTTACAGCTACATCCAAAGCAAGATCAAAGTTAAAGATAAAATACTGTCCATTACGGATGAGGTGATCACCTATACACAAGTGAAAGATATTTGTGAAGCACTAGATAAAAACTTCCAATTTTTACAAAAGAAAATAATTTTGAAAGAGATGATATGGAACGTGCATGCCCACATGTATTACCAGATATACAAATATCAGAAAAAGAATACAGAAAGAGTTAAGTAAATCAGACAAATGAAAAGCAAATGGTCCTGACGAAATTTCAGGTTGGGTGCTACATGAATGTGCAGAAGAGTTAAGCAGACCATTGTATTTAATATTCAAGGAATCCTTAGGTCAAGGTAAACTACCTGATATTTGGAAGAAAGCAAATATTGTTCCCCTATTCAAGAATGGGAATAGACAGAATCCAGTCAGCTACCAACCAGTATCACTGAGAAGTTGTAAAATACTAGAAAAGCTGATATGAAAAGTTTGGGTACACCATTTAGACGAACACAGTATGATAACAGAAAGGCAGTTCGGTTTTAGAAAGTGAAAATCATGTGTTGCTAATATATTTAGCTACTACGACAGAGTTACTGAAACATTACAGAAATGAGAAGATGGGTGGACAGTATCTGTTTTGATTTCAAGAAAGCATTTGACAGAGTACTGCACCAAAGACTTTTATGGAAACTGCACCATCAAGGAGGTATCCAAGGCAATCTGTACTGTTGGATGCAGGATTTTCTCAGAAAATGGGAAATGAGAACAGTATTAAGGAGAAATTACTCATCATGGAGGGAAGTGACTAAGGAGGACTCAGTGCTGGCACCAATTATGTTTTTAGTACATATATATGACATAGACACTAGCACTGGAAATGGAAGCTATCTACATATGTTTGTGGATGATGCAAAAATACAAAGGAAAATTACTAACACAGATTCTTGCAAAGAGCTGCATGAGGAATTAAATAAGCTTCATGAATGAAGCAATAAATGGCAGATGGAATTTAATGTGGACAACTGTCATGTAATTAAGTTTGGTAAAAGTAAGAAAAGACCATATTGGGATTATAAGTTAGGAAGATCAACCCTACACATATCAGAAAGGGAGAAGGACGTAGGAGTGATCATCAATAACAATCTCCAGCTGACCACATCAGTGAGAAGGTACGTAACATGTATACATTCCTTGTTAATATGAGAATAGCATTCACATATCTAAATGAAGCCATGCTGAGAACGATAACATCATCATTCATCAGACCAACCCTGGAGTATGTATCAGTACTCTGGAATCCTCATCTCAAACAACACATAGATAAGATGGAAAAAGTACAAAGGGCAGCTACAAGATGGGTACCAAGCTTAAGGGATCAAAGCTACGACGAAAGACTAGAGAAACTGAATCTACCAACACCACAGGAGAGAAGGAAAAGAGGAGACATTATGCTATATAAATGCATCTCAGGGAAAGAGAAAATAGACATAAATGAATATATAATTTACGGGGAAGCATCAGCAAGAGGACACTGCCAAAAACTACATAAAAGAGGCGATAAAGACGTAAGGAAATTCAGTTTCCCAAATAGGGCAACTGATCAGTGGAATTTACTACCGAACGAAATAATGTGCCAAAACTACTCATAAATTTAAGGATATGTATGATAAAAATGGTTTAATACACGGGACAGTAAGAACAATTAGGTAAGAACACACTTGTTCCAGCCATTCGCTATTTTTTCTTGGAAATTGCTCACGTCCCCCCTAGAAGGGCGCGCCCCCAGGTTGAGAACCATTGATTTGACTACTTGGATTTCTCTCAGCTGAACAAAATCTTCCTGTATTAGCTTGAATAATATATCGCAGTTAACCAACCGCACGGAATGGGTTACAGGCCTGACATCAAGCCAGTTATAAAAAAGAAGCACCCTTGTACTTAAATCTCTCTGTCTGTCTGAGCCTCACGTTCCTATGACTCTCTCGGTCGAATAAAATCTTATGACGTTATCTGGAGTCGAGTACTAAAGTAGTTTCGGCCATGTATGAGAGCTAAAGAACTCCCTTGCAAGTAATACTCCTGTGGCCTCCTGACTAACCACTCCCAGCAATGTTCAGCAAATATGGGATTACAAGAAGCCTGGATTAACCCCTTCAACATGCCAGAGTAGCTATCTCTCTATATCAGATGCCAACACAAGTGGCTGATTGATTTAAGGAACTCTAGCGCCACGCGAAAAAGGCCATTTGGCACTAAGGTAAGGAAAGACATTGGTAGAGAGGGAAAAGGTAAAAGCAAAGGTTAACGAAACGTGATACATGACGGCAGAATCGGGACTGACCGAGCTGGCAATGGCAGGCTCGATACTGATAGGTGGCGTTGGCAGGTTCAACGCTGGAACGGTCGAAGTTGACAGTCGACTTCAAAAGAGTCAGTGTTGATAGAGTCGGCACTGGCAAAATCGAAGAATGTGGGCAACCTTGTATAAAGGGCAGTGGAATACCCAGCACCCAACACCCTCTTCCTTTTGGTTGCCTCTTAGGACACGCAGGGAATACGGGGGTAGTAGCCTACTCTACTTACCTTGTACCCAGGAGATCCCCCTACCCCAAGAGGTCCTTAATCTCTGAAGGGGTGGCCACAGTTGAGTAATGGATTCCTAATGCCAAAAATCAAAGCCCAAGACACTAATTCAGTGCAAAGATGTATGACTAACAATGTAATAGAAACGGGGAAGATATAGAAGTGGTGTTGAAGTGGTCTTGGTGTTGAAGTGGTCTTGCCGTTGAACTGGCTTGGCGATGAACTGGCTTGGCGATGAAGCAGCTTGAGGTTAAAAACAGCTTGAAGATGAAAAAGCTTGACTGATATGTTGGTGGAAAAGCTTGACCCAGGAAGGGAGGAGGGGTCGACGTAAAAGGGAGGTCCATAATCTATTCCTGCCATGAAACCAAATGTCTAACCTGCTAGGAGTAGAGGGAAAATAAAGGCCGGAAAGAAACATGGAAATACCAAGATGAGGGGTAGGACAGAAGAGAAGAGGACGACGGTAAGGAGAGAAAGACTGGAAACAAAAGATCCCTTTTAGTCGCCACTTACGACAAGCAGGGATACTGGGGATGTATTCTTTCCCCCTCTCCCTAGGGGATGGGATGGCCACAAATATATCGACTCCACGTCACCCTGTCCTCTACCATCACGCACGTCCTTTCCATTCCACACCGCTTTCATTCATACACTACTTAATCCTTCCACATAATCTTTGGTCTTCTTTTCCACCACTCTTCTTCAACCTCACTTACCAGTCTCCTAACCGATCTCTCATTGTCCATTTGATCCACATGGCCAAATCGTCTCAGGGTACCTTTCCCAACACTTTCCAGTCTATCGACATCAGTACCATAACTCCCCCGGCCTTCATAATTTTGCATGTCTCTTAGTTTAACCTACACACTCCTCTGACAACTCATTAGCTCTCTCTTTCTCTCTCTCTCTTTTATAATAACCTACCATTACACTAGTTTCAGAAATGGTATCTTTACGGCTCTCAACTGATGTGTAGATGCGTAAATATGGGGTCTCATGGTCTTTATACCTGTACGTCCAGAGTTGAATGCACTGAAATATAAATTCCCTCACTACGATGACGTTGATATTTATTACTGACATTCAGACGCTTTTATTCAGCTTGGGTCAGACCTTTAGAAATGCATGAGTTACTGCCCTCATTCACCCATGCGATATGAGAGGCTTTTTTCAACGTAAAATCAAAACAGTAAGCAGAAAAATTAGACAAAGATTACGCAGCCATTCGAAGGGTTAAGGGCTAAGATTCGTAAACCTCTGCAACTAATATTTATTTCAACTTTCACAGGAAGGAAAGGGCATCTTTTGCAGGAAGGAAAGGGCATCTTTTGCAGGGGAAAAAAAGGGGCATCTTTTGCAGGAAGGAAAGGGCATCTTTTATAGGAAGGAAAGGGGCATCTTTTGCAGGAAAGAAATGGCATCTTTTGCAGGAAGAAAAGGGCATCTTTTGCAGGAAGGGAAGGGCATCTTTTGCAGGGAAAAAAAGGGGGAATCTTTTGTAGGGGAAAAAAGGGCATCTTTTGCAGAAAAAGAGGCATCTTTTGCAGGAAAAAAGGGCATTTTTTTTTTTTTGCAGGAAGGAAAGGACGTCCTTTGCAGGAAGGAAAAGCCATCGATTGCAGGAGGGAAAGGGCATCTTTTGCAATAAGGAAAGGGAAGGGAGAGCCTGGAATTTTCGAGTTACGTAATCTCAGCCCAACGACTTTCACATTAATCTTGCTACGTACGGGTGATTTCATTAAGCTTAGGAGTGATTTTTTTTTTTTTTTTACAGTAAGAAATAGACAATCTCAACTCTCTTTCTTACTACACGGACGCTCTGACAAGGCTAATAAAACCGTCTGGGGGAAAAATAAGTCACAAGATCTAAAATGTGAATCTCGACCTAGTGATGGCTTTCACTGTCATGTGTTGTTGCTGCTGTGGTCACAGATTCATCTGGACATGAACCCAAAGGACTGCAGGGGCCAAGCCACTTCAGCCGGACGCTCCCAGAAATTTTTCGTTGAGGTTATATTGAAGGTTTGTGTTGAGAATGTGGAGCACATGGTAAGTAATGAGTATGTTGCTGCGTGAGAGGCAGCTTTACTGTGTAGGCAAAGTTGATTGCGAGTTGCATCCCGTGTTGGTCTGAAATACATAAGGGTTATGGCCACATCGTAGTCTGGTTCTTTCTCTCTCACTGTTTGGGTGGGGTTCATAGAGGATGCTACTCTGCTCAGTGTTTTGGATGGCTGTGGTGGCTGTGAGTTTGTCTATGTGTGGTGCAGTGTTGGGTGGAGCAGGAAAAGGGATGTTATTGAGGTTTTGTATGTAGTGTTGAAATATAATAACAATAATAATAATAATAATAATAATAATAATATACTACTGCTACTGCTGCCGCTACTACTACTACTACTACTACTAGTCATCATCATCATCATATTTTAGACTGTGCCCAAACAGAGCCAATTCTATAAAGCTCAGCCACACACCTACTGTACATGCCTCACACACTCATATCACTATTTCGGCATTAATACCCACTGTCCAAACTGAATACATCCTAGCACTGTCTCATTCAGAACTGGTGTGATGGTCTGTTATAAAGCAACCCAAATCATTAAATTGTTCCCTGTCCAAGTCTGGGATGGAGCTCACGTCGTTTCAAACAACAAAGTACTTCTCTAACCGCTTGACCATAAGCTTTGGGGTTAGATAATACTGATAAACCAAGGAGGAACTTGCTTTTATTAACTGCATCATAAGGTTCGTCTGTTCTGTTATTCTTCGTGAAGTCATGGAGTGAAGTCACAGAGGGTAGAAGGTGATGTTAAAGGGTGAAGCTGGATGGTGAATTCAAGATATGAGCCAGGTCAAGACGTGAGCCAGGTCGAGAAGTGAGCCAGGTCAAGATGTGAGCGAAGCCAAGAGGAAAAGTGAAGTCAAGAAATGGGTGAAGTCAACGACTGATTTTAAGAGAATGTCAAAATGAAGTCAAAAGGCGATGTCAGAGGAGGCGAAGTCCTTTTCAAAGTATTCCACGACGAGGCGAAGAACGGCGAGCGCAATGTCTGTGACGTCATGCGTGAAGTCCTCGTTATAAGGAGATTGGCGCCTCACCCTATGAGCCAAATCCTCCTCCAAATCATGCAACGCCGAATCATACTCCGACTTATCTCGCATCATCTCCTTCACCATCCGTACTATCCACGGTACAACCTGGAAACGTGCATCATCATCATCACTGCATTAATATGACCCACTTCACACCCTTTCACCACCACCACCACAACCACCATCATATATATAATCATCATTACTGCCACCCTCAGTAGCAATAAAATTACCCACTGCACACCATCATAAAAATTATCATCATCGAATAAACATCACTGAACCTAAGACGGCGAATGAACCCAATAAACAGTGGATGAACCTACTGAGCAACCTGATGAATACACACAATATAACACCCACCTGAACAATGCAGGAAAATAATCACCCTAACATCTTAACTACTCTAACATCCACCTGACAGCTAAAACAACAAAGCGAATAACTGAACGAACCCAAACTAAGCGAATGAACGATAAGTGAACCGTAACTGAACAAAACTAACGATAAAAGATTGAAAACCCTTCTGGATGGGAAAGATGAATCCTAAATGAAACTTGGTAAATCCTGAGAAAACCAGAAACGCAAAAACTATGCGAATGAAAAATGAATGAACAGTAATTCAACTAATATAAACCGATACAAATCCACCAGAAGGAAAAAAGTCAATCCTAAATCACCAGATAAATCCTTGGCAAACCAAAAAAGACCTACCGTGATAATGCAAGAAATAAACGAAATAAACAGTAACAACTAAACTATACTCTCTTTTAAACTTGGCCTAGATTTCCGTCCTTTTGCAGCTTATTTCCGGTAGCTTACTGACAGAAAAAGATGATTCTAAGGCTCCACATCCTTCACACAGCACTTCTCGACTAACATAGTATTCTAATGTTTATCTTCTGCTACAGGCCGGCATTTCAAGATGGAGAGATCGCAATTTTTAGAAGTCAGAGTCAAAATGGTATGATTATAAACGAATGCAAACCTGCCTGAATAACAATAATCCTAGATGAAACTAAATCCAGTGTATACCAAAGACCCACCGTATGTAAGACTGGCGCCAAAAACAATGCAATTCCGCCTACGAGGATCACGCGTCGAGCTACGTTGCCAAAGGTGGGTGAGTTTATGTAGGATTTGGTGGAGTCCACGATACCCTGCAAGAATGAGGGCATGCCGCGGGTGAACTTCAGGTAGGGCGCCAGGTAGGGCTCCAGCACCTGGCTCAGCATACGGTTCATCGCTGCCACTAGCTCGTCCCAGGAGTCGTCTGTCTCTATCTGTGTGGATAGCGAAGATGAGGTGATAAGAGATCGTTAAGAGCTGGTAGGAGTTTTAAGAGCTGGTAAGTGGTTCAGAGCTAGTAGGAAGGGGTGCCATTGGGTCCAATGTGGTGACAAGCTGAAGGGTAACAAAGGATGCAGAGGTGAGAGGGTGCAAGGGTGATGGGAGCTGCAGAGGGCTACAGAGAGTGCAAGGGTTACAGAGGCTGGAAAAAAGGTGTAAAACTATACGGAAGGGAAGAAAGGGGCAGAAATGACTGACGCTGGCAATAAGGGTAGGAAAGGGAAAGGGTGTCAGGTGGGGGCTGGAAGGGGGAAAGGAAATTTTAAGGGCTAAAACGAAGGAATTGTAAGGGCTGGAATGAAGGAATTTTAAGAACTGGAATGACGGAATTTTAAGGACTTGAATAACGGAATTTTGAGGACTTGAATGAGGGCATTTGAAGGGCTGGACTGAAGGAATTTTAAGGGCTGGACTGAAGAAATTTTAAGGACTTGAATGAAGACAATTTAAGGGCTAGAATGAAGGGATTTGAAGGGCTAGAGTCAAGGGGAAGGGCTGGAATGAAGGGTCTTTAAGGACTGGAATGAAGTGATTTTAAGGGTTGGCAGAGAGAATAAAAATTATCAACTACTTGGGTGCTCTCCAAAGCAGAATAAAAATCGTCTGGTCACAGCAAGAGCAGACTATTCAAAGGACGTCTTTAAGTTCACAAAAAAAAAAAAAATCAAACGCTTAGGGTTTTCTCCTAATCTGAATAATAATAAGAGGAATCTCGTGGCAGCAAGAAACCCTCCCATCTCAGTTTACCAGGTTGTCAGATCTGCTATTCTCCGGCGTGGGCGTGGGCGTGGGTGTGGGCTGGTGGGTGGGCTCTTGCTGGTACGTGGGAGTGGGTAAGTCCATGAGAGAAAGCGAGGGCGGGTAGGTCACTCCCAGCCCCTCCGACCCCTGCCTCGTCGCATCCGCCACCCTGGAAACGTTACCTTACTTTAGACCGACAACTAACGCTAATCTTGGAAACGCAGGCTTAGTCTACATCGACATCTAACGCCAACTCTAGAAACGTGATCTTAATTGAGACCAAAATCTAAAGCCACGACGTCTTTAAGCCTTTCAGTACAAGAGAGGTTCTAGAGAGGGCCGTCTTCATGGTGGCACTGATGTAAGAGCTGGTAAGTTTTAAGAGCTGGAAGGAAGGGGTCGATTCAACTGCATGGCTATACAAATGTCCCTCAACTCCTTCCCTATCCCCAAAAAGGAGGAAGATGAACAGCAAAAGGGTAACTCAAGTCAGGAATCAACCGGATTCACGTTTCGGACGATCCTGTGGCCACAACAA
The DNA here is from genome assembly GCA_018397915.1 of Birgus latro. Classification (NCBI taxonomy): domain Eukaryota; kingdom Metazoa; phylum Arthropoda; class Malacostraca; order Decapoda; family Coenobitidae; genus Birgus; species Birgus latro. Next base: position 70,089 of record JAGKTI010002016.1, read on the forward strand.
CAAATACGATAGATCTTAAACTCCATTTCGTTGACAACTTTATTCTTGACATCCCAGGACGATTTTATTATAGGTTAGGAGGGTTCGGGCAGTGAAGGGGTTAAGCTGAACAAAATCGTCTGATTCTGATCAGAATAAAAAATAAAATGGCGCTGTCGTATGGAAGGTTGAATGGACTGTTTCCAACCCTTTCACCACGAGGTCTTTTCAAGGTTATACGGGACCATTTGGCGGTAGCAGGAATAATGTTGCTCGAGAGGGACGCCTTCACGTGATGGCACCGATGTAACATTCATCTACACGGAATTCCCTCAAGTTGTTATTTGTACGTTTTGAGAGAGGTATCTAAAGATGGATAAGAGACATTTATTATTCACAGCCATGCAGAGTGTCATGCCTCAATTAAAAAAGTCCATTTGTGGTGGTGTTTTCACCCTCAACCATTCACTCTCTTCTCACCACTCGAAATTAAATTCTTTCTTTTTGCTATTAAAGAGTTACTGCGTGCTCGTAATCTGCTCCGTAAATGCTTTCGATCTGTCCAATTAAGCAGGTAAGTTATGCAAGAAAATTAAACTTATATTAGTAAACTTATGAAACGAGAGAAATTGTTAACACAATTGCACATGTAACTTCACCATTATCATTTAGTTTTACTAGACATATAAACCGGAAATGAATTACTTTAACATATTTCCCCACATTCATCTATTTACTTCTTTATTTTACTTATTTTTGTTCTTGGTAACACGAAATTAGATCTTACCATAGATGAGGTGACAGCAGGAGTACCAGTAGCCAGTGGGACAGCGAGAACAATAGAGTGACCATGGTGGCAGGGTAGTAGATAAGCAGGGAAAGGGCAGATTATCCAAAAGGCTAGGAAGCAGGAAGGCAGTGCAACAGGAGTGGGACAGGCAAGTAGACGGGCAAGGGCTGGCAAGCACGAAGTAAATTATGCGCGCCGGCTCACAAGATTACGCCAGTAACCATAGTCTTTCTCGCCAAAATAATCACATTATCAAGTTCGTATCTACCACAAAGAGACACAAACTCACACCACAAATTTGGATTCCCTTTCTATGACCTCGTATTGGTTTATGACCTGGAATTTTAGAGTTTAACTTGAGGTAGAGAAGCGAATGGGATATGCGTCAATGTGGAGGATCAACAGGACTAACAGACCAAACTGGTTACTGGTCCCGCCTCGCTATCTGTGGTGTTCGAAGCATACAGTATACGCAAAGCACTATATTCTGTTTAACAAAGCGTAAAACTGGTATCTCTCCATGGTGACAAGAGATTAACTCAACAAGAAAATGTTCATCAAGTAAAGTTCTATGGAAAGGATGCTGAGTCGTGGCGTTGTCTTGTTTTGCTACTGCGTTACGAGAAAAAAGCTGCAAAAGGACGAAAATATCCGTCTAGTTAAAATGAACAAATTGATCGAGATTCTGGTTCCTGACTCGTAAACAGATTTGCGATCAATTTCCTGTCGTAACTAAGATTTTATTCGTAGAAAGGACAAGGAAAGGACACTGCATAATCCTTCATGTCTGTTGTTCTTCCTGCAAAGTCAAATTCTTCGGTTACGACATTTGTTTGTGAATTCAGATCCTAACCAATGTTTCGATCCCATTATTGGTGTGTGTGTGTGTGTGTGTGTGTGTGTGTGTGTGTTTAACCCCTTCACCACGAAAGCTCAACTCATGAGCTGAAAAAAAAACTGTCTGGAGGTTGCACGAATAACGACGTCCTCGTACTTAAGGGGTTAATCGGAGCAGTTTCTAACCTGTTCATAACGAGGTGTCTCCAAAATTAAATATTTGTCTATCTGTCTGCCAAAGTCCTTACTCTCGTAAGGAACGGCCACAAACAAATCAGCTCCATGTCACCCTTTCCTTTGTCTTTCGGCTGTCCTTTCTCCAACTCACGCAACCTTCGAATATATCTCCACCCTCTCCCTCCATCCCATCCTCAGTCTGCCCTTCCTTCAAACGAAATTCTAGATCTCCACCCCGACCAGGTTAGGGGACTGTCCCGGTAGGCAGGATGGGACTCTCTGGGGCCCCTTTAGATAGAAAAATATCGTTTGGCAATTGTAAGACAAAATAGGAATGATTTCTTTCACTGTTACAGGATGAAGTACAATGTACAGGCTTGATTACGTGATGATAACTGTCAATAATTATTTTCACTACTAGGAATGTGTGTCTTATTTAACAAATTTTTCCTGCTACCAGTGCCGTTTACTCGTATCTGCTGGCGAACAATATCATAACAATACAAAGTAATGGACAAGACCATAACAGAAAGAAGAACGGAAGATAGAGAACGTGGAAATATAAGTGTACGTAGTCAAAAGTGTGCCTGTCCACAATTATACCCTTCACGATGATGATAATGGTAGTGGTGGTTATTGCGATGGTAGTGTTGACAGTGGTAGTGATGACCGTGGTATGTTGGTGGTCGTGACTGTTGTAGCGATGATACCGGCCAACGAGGGATACCCGTGGCAGTTGTTACAGCCTACTGATGATGATGATGATGATGATGATGATGATGATGATGATGATGATAATAATAATAATGATAATAATAATAGTAGTTATTATTACCATTATTATTATCATATTTTAGGCTACTACTATTACTACTCCTCCTACTACTACTACTCTACTACTACCACTACTGGCGCTACTACTAAAACTACTACCACTGGGTATTATTATTATTATTATTATTATTAGTTATTATTATTATTATACAACTAACAGAAATAAACAGAAACAAGGACACAGAACTCAAAACTGCTCAAAAATTGTGGGCTGTAAAATATCGCAATGGTGGAGAGGGACGAGGTGATAAGAGGTCAGGCGGGGGGGGG
>JAGKTI010002017.1:0-36668 GCA_018397915.1 Birgus latro
ATTCTGGCATGAGAAGCAGGTTTTCAACTAAACACAGCTGACCCTACATTATAATTTATTGAATCATTGATAAATACCTATTTAGGGCAAGGAGCAAAATCCCTAATCAATGTAAGTGATAAAGATTATCCTGGCCAATATATAAAATAAGCATAAACTTCTCCAATTTTTTAAATAAAACTGAAGACAATAAAAAGATATGGGACAGGAATAAACATTTTTTAAAGAATATTAAACTAGCAATGATGATATTTGAGGTGATGTGTTATGGATCGCCCACCTTCCCAGTTGTGAACAGAATCAAAATGTAAGTCACACAGGCTGAAACACTGTGAAGAAGATTAAGGATTATCGGAGGGTGATAAAAGGTTCCGGAGAAAGAAACAAAGTAGTACACAATTCTAAGACATGACACACTGAGAGCCCTGAATGCAATCGTAGAGGTTTCCACTGTCGCTGAGTGAAGCTGGCGTGGTTCGGGACACACAAAACAAATAATACACAGCACTTGCTACATTTAATTAAAGGAAGAAAATAACCAATCCTGAATCAAAGCCATTGCCACCTGGCTAAATGTTTAAAATCTTTGTTGAACATTTTTGTATCAAACTGAAGTAAAATTATATTAAGCAGAGATGTGATACTTAAGGCCCAAAAGCAAACTGCAAAAAGAATTGAGAAAAAAGTAAAACTGATGGTACTTTTGATTCAGGGAGGCTAAATTTGTGGCTTCCTATAAAAAATAAAAAAAAGAAGGGGGAGGGGGCAAACTAAACTTCACAATGGTTTTTGCACAGCTTTCTGAAAGGGCTCCAGTTCCTTACTTTGTATACTTTATTCGAACAGTATGAGTCAATTAGCCTCACAAGCATTATAACCCAAGGTATTTCTTCCCACAGTTGCAAGACAGAACGTTATGCATCGAATCATTTACTGAGGCAGCACTTTTTCTCTCGCTATATATCTAGGTACAAACTTGGGCTGGTGGACTCACTCTCCCTGACTTGAGTCCATGGTTCTGTGCCAAAAGAAAGGCTGCTGGTTAGTTAGTGTGCAGTGATGGTCAGTCACTGAAGGTGGTAGTTCAAGTTGTTATAAAACATAATTACTGGCAGTATCCAAGAGAGGGAAGTGATGATTTATAGCAGCAGCAGCAGCAGACAGAAGTAGTGACAGTGGTAGATGGATCAGCAATAGTAGTGGTGACATTGGTTGTCAGGGTGGTGATGGTGGTAGTGGTAGTGGTGTGGTGGTGGTGGCAGTGGCAGGGTGGGCATAACCTATCCCAGCCATTCTTGGCCACTAGCAACCACCGGGGCATCACATGGCGTACTTTCGGGTCCATTCTCTGGCAAGTTCATTGTACTTTTCCCTATCGGTCTTGTAGACTCGTGCTATCTCTGGCACCAGTGGGTCCTCGGGGTTGGGGTCCGTAAGAAGTGAACAGATGGACAGCAGCACTGAAACATCAAAGTAATTATAAGCATAACTGAATGAGAAACAGCAAAAGGTAAGATTCCCACAGTGCACTAATGTGCAATATAATTATGGGTCTAGGTGATGCTCATTGTATAAGGATGTGTTCCAAAATATCAACTTTCTGTAGCTACTTTTGGTGCTGTAAAATGGGAAGAAATGACAATTCAGCTTTATATGAGTAAAAATCTTTCAGTTGTAACAATTCTCTGATTAGAGAGGAACCTTTAATAGGTGACAAGGATTTGCTGTAATGATCAGCATAGGCTACTACCCTTCATGACATTACATTATAAACAACCCTCCAGTCATCTCTAAAGTACTGAACCAGTGAGCAAGCAATACGGTACCATCACTTTTGAGAGGTACCGGTATTCCTAACCATTACATAACCAGACACACTTAGCATAAACACATTAAAAAGATGATAATATACTCGTAACAGCTGTTATAACTTTAGAACACAAACTAATGCTAAGAGCAATGTTTCTTCCCTGATGTGAACAGTGGTTTGGTAATAGTTCTATTGCTGTTCACTTCTTTCATTAGGGCAGTATCACCCCACTAACCACTTCACTACCACCTCCATTATCAACCCTGGGAATATGGGACAATCATCACCGATGCAGGTCGCTCAGCCATATATAAACACAGATAAAATCTAAGTTGGACTCATACAGCATTCCTATGTAACTTCATATCAGAATTCCCCCCCAAACACCACCACCAATTCCAGCAATTGTTACAAAGTATTTCAATGATTTAGGTACATGGTTAAGGGTGGGTAGGCCAACAATAGGGTGGAGGGATGGAGTGGAGAGGTATATGAGAGAGGGGTGTGCGAGCTGGAAGCAGGGCAGTGAAATGGTGGGGGACTGGGCGACATGGAGGCGATTTGTTTGTGGCCACCCCTTATGGGATTTAGGCATCTGGCAATACGATAGGTAGACAGACAGATAGTTTCAAGTCAATAAACAACCTCAACTGTATGATGCAACCTCTAGCATGGTTACACAAGTGAAAGGATCATTCTAATACATTTTGGAGGATAGATCTTTTCAGCTAAACATACAAAAATAATTTTCAAACAAGAAGACGAGCTGTCTCCTGAACTGGAATACATTTTACAGCACAGGACACTACCTACAACACAGACGTTAAACACAAGTAATTCACCAGGGATACTTGGATACACAAAGCTACTAAATGCCTTACATAAATGATGGAAAATATTGGGGAACAATGGACTTCGTACATGGAAATGCTTGACATCATATTAATCCAAAGTCAAAGACAAAAGTCGTGCTCTGAAATCTGGTGAAAATATCTGTTGAACGGCTCAAGTTCTGGTGCGTTCTGCTTTGCATCATATGAATGGCTGGTAGCACTTACACGAGTTGCATTTTTGTTCCAGGTGACGAGGCTGTGGATGTGAGGATATTTTTCATAACTAAGCAAAATAAATGTGAATTGATTTGCTTCTGTAGGAGGAACTTATGACACAGGATGATTAAGTACAATACTGATCATTCCTTGTTCTTCCTGCAAACACAAACAGCTACAACATGGAACTGGACATTTTGTTCTTGAAACCAGGCCCAGTCATCCACTAAGTATGTTGCATGAGTTCTGCGATATGCAGAGCTGCAAGCCATAATCTGGTAAGTGCCACCAAAAACTAATTTATTAGTATTATTACTGATCATAAAGTTTTTACTGATTATCAAGTGCAGTCTTGTAATCAATTCCCTTTTCTGATCAGTTTAACCGATGGTGTTACCATCTTTCAAACTTTGAGGTATTTCATGCCATTTCCATATGATTTTATTCAGGTGAAGAAACTTTCACCCCATGATCCTACGCTCCTCGTGGGGCAGCACTGGACTGGATGATGGATGGATGGAAGAGACTTTACAGTAGAGCAGTTCAATACAGCCTTCAATAACCTCTTTATTGCCAGGGTGCTCTGCTATGCTGACTAGCAACAAAATATATAAATCTGTTCTCTGGGTGACAGGAATTAACATGGGGCAATTGTCCCATACTGCACTTACCCCCAATGCATCACAATAATTTGATATTTAACAAAAACTACAATAATGGTTATTGTGACAACCACAACTACAGAATATGAATGGTTTATTGTACTGATCAACTGTGTCGACAGAGCTGCTACATAATCAAACCTGCTACTACAGTAGGCTATCCATCCATCATCCAGTCCCGTTGCCCCATCAGTAGGGCCTAGGGCTTGGCTTTTCAGTCCGAACATTTAAAGCAAGGGATCGTTCACTCAACTATGGGCAATATCAAATACAGGGAAAACTTTATCACAAGTACTCAATTCTTTATGGGCCACACCCTGTTTGGAGTAACTAAAATAATATATAAATACAAAAAATAATAATAAAACAAACACTGGTAATTCACCTTTAGAAATAGTTAATGCTGGACTCCATTGGCTCCTGAGAATATCCAAACATATGGAACCATTGCTGTTGATATTTGGATGGTAGATGCGTGTGGTAAATGCAACCTGGAACACAAAAGGAAATGTCAGTTCACCATATTAAACAAAACAATTTACTGTACAGTTAATCCTCTTCAGCCAAGTTCATATTAATTACCATATATTGGGAGGTACGGTCATTACGTGTCTATGCGAATAATACACCTTTAAAAATTTCACTGGTCAAGTTAATGCAACTACCACCAAAGCAAGAGTCAGTGTATAACTTCTATGAGGCTTCCACACCAATTGGCTCTCCTTAAAGTCTTGTATTCAATATCACTTACACAACAGGTTTCCAGCATTCATTCATTTTTCTAGCTTTTTGCAGAATACGTGTCACTGTTTATAAAGTCTTCCTCTCAGTGGTCATGTAAAACAATACATTACTTCTTTTTGAAACTCTTATGTGTACTGTGCGCAAGGCTACAGTATATTTTCAGAGATACATTGTAGGCTATTTGTTTATTAAGCACTCATCTGACAAGGTTCATTGACACTGTTTCACCTTAATAATTCTTTTGGTTGTGCAATATACTATGTAATATAAAGCCTAACTACATGCAGTAAACCCCCCAAAATCACTCTTACCTGTCACAACCAAACGGGTACTTAGATTGCTTCTGTTCAGTGTAATTAAGGATCAAGATTCATATTCTGACAAATTACCCTTCCTTCTCTATTTCAATAGTTCACCCAGGGATGTGTTTCATTTATATTTGCCCTCTCATCCTCCTATTGCTGCAGTCATTACAGCTCCAGATTCACCTGAAAGTGAACCTGGTGGACTGCAGGCTATAACTGCCCTTCTCCTGCAGTCCATCACAACAGCATACCATCGGACTGACATGAAGAAATACAGCACATCAACATAAGCTTGAATTATTGTTCAAACATGTTATGTATTCAAGTAAAATAACCCCCCGAACACAATGATGATTTAACATAGAGAAATACTTTCTGAAACAATGAGATTAAAATACAGCCTTCATTTAACCTTTCATTACAAAAGTTCTTCAAAACTGACCAATATGCCTGAAGATTCCAATAAAATATATGACACACCATTTTACTGAATGACTTAATATAAAAATCTTTAAAACTAATTAGGATAGCCTAAATTAAATTATATATATGATGGTGTGACAGACTATCCTCAAGGAAGAGCCTTATGTGTCAGCCACACACTGGCTCTCTGCCAAGGCACAAGAATAGTCAACTGTCACACCACTGTCTGTGCCTTAGGTCAACCTCCTCCACAGTTCACAAACACAGGTGATCCTCATCACATGTCAGGACAGTGTTCCAGAATAGCATTTTTTTCTTCCCCTCCTCTCCACATATCTGGCACAGCAAAAAGGAGGTACTGGCAAAGCATCTTAATAGCTATCAATGAAACAGTGGCAGTTTAGCTGTAAATTCCAGAGGTTTTAACAGAACGAGAGAACATAGAAAAGGCGACATACTAGGACTTACTTTGACTTTTTGGACAATTATCATTTGATACCTCCACCAAACATGCTACAAACAATAGGTTGCACCACTGCAATGCGCAGAAAAGTGACATGAACATCAGATGAAATGGTAAAAAGGGAAAGCCCTCCCTTACATACTAGCAGTCCTAGAGCACAATATCATGGAAAGCAACTTGATTTATGTAGCTCTGTGGGGGATTTAAAGATCAAAGAAGAGGAAGGAAGAAAGGATTCAATACAGGAAAAGAATAAATTAAAGTACAAAGGTAAGGCAAAGGAACTGTGAGGAAAAAGGGCAAAGATTCCCTATGTTCTTGACATATGGATAAAGGTGCCTTGCTCCAGTATAAAGGAGACAGGCATGGGAGGCCAAAGGTCAAATTCTTCTTCCCTCTGACACCTGAAAATAAGCAGTTTCCTGATGTTATGGGAGTAAATTGGATGAGCTTCAAAGGTTTGCATAGCAAGTTTACATTGTTGCCTTCCCCCCCCCCTCGCTAAAAGGAAATCACAAAAAAAAAATTATGTATCATGGAAATCACAAAAAAAAATTATGTATCATATTGTTCCACTGCTACATATAAAACATGTCAGTTCCTCTAACTAATATAATGGTTACAATGAAAACACTCATTCTGGAAAGTATCTTTCACAAGTTATAAGAGGTAAATGGCTACAGCCTATCTCTCTTACCCCCCTTAGAAGTGTATAGCATTACATAACCGAAACACCTTCAGTCACCTCTGGGGATTGCACCAATGCACAGCCATCACTCCAACTAGGACATTCTACCCAGCAGACCTCCAGTCATTTCAAGGCATACCAGCCAACTGAATTACTGTACATCATCTCATGCCATCTGGTAAGGTACTACTTGCCTATGGCATATTTTGTTCTCACCTGATAAATAACCCTGACCCCTTTCAACACCGCTGATAGCAGAGTGTGGTCAGACTAGAAGGCTGATTTGATAAGTAACCAAGTATTAATGAGGACATATTGTGCACCGTATCAGCCAAACCAAAGGTGTTCTTAAGGCATGCAAGCTGGCTTATGAAATATTACACTACTTTCCCTTCAACTTGGACCAGATTTTTGTCCTAATGCAACTTACAGTTGAAAACTGAAAGGCGGGGGAAAATGGGTAACAGATTAACACTGGAATATGACGCTAGTCATGAAGCAATGCCATGCAAAGGATGTAAAGCCATTTTATCATATGTCACTAAAATACGTGAAACATGCTGCAAAGGGATGGATATCTAGGCCAAGTAAAGCTACAAGAACTACATGCAACACTCTGAAGAGTTGGTTAGTTTGGTGATGAAGAGGATGTTCATAGAAGTGTATATGTTGGCAGCTGTTAAATTAGCTGATAACAGCTGCTAGCATATGAAGGACATGATTATGGTGTATGGTACCAAATATATGAATGAATTATTTTGGAAAGGGAGAAAAGTGACGCAGTACATATGAAAACGAAGCAAAAACGTGAATGAAAGTATGTGAATGAAAGGTATGTGAGGACACAGCAACCTGGAAGCTGTCAGTGTCATCGTCTGATGGAGAATTCCCTGGAGAAGGCAAAACACCGATGGTGAAATATGAAGATCATTAAGGTAACTGCATTGTTTCATGGTACTGGTAACTACATGTATTTAAAGCAGCACTTCCCAATGATGGTTGAAGGCAGGTATTAGTAAAGGGACCACTCTTACTTCCGGTAGCTTACAAGGATAGTCCGAAGGAAAATGGATGGTGAGGAATACTTTCCCCTGGAATGGACTCTGGGCATAAGGAATGATTTGTAAAAGAAGCACTTACTTTTGGTGGTTTAAAAGGATAGTCCGTGGGAAAATGGATGGTGAGGAAGAAGACTCCCCCTTGGAATGGACTCTCTGGTGGCCCCATGATGGTGGCCTGCCAGTGGAAGAGGTCGTCACCCACAGGCCCGGCTGAGCATTGTGCTGGTGGATCCCGTCCAAGGTCCTGCAATTCCTGCAACAACACAATTGCATTAGACATGCTACTAATACCGAAACTTCTGCATGTCAACTCCACAAAAAAAAATATAGTAGTAATAAACTGCACAGACTGCACTTGGCAATCCTGCTGTCCATCCAGTGTTCATTCATAGCTCTACAATGCAAAGTCATGTTTTATTGGCCCAGAAGGTAAATGATTTACAAACTCAAGGATCACCATTTTGGAGAAGCAGCATATTCTCATCCAATGCTTCATGCATGGATACAGGTGTGGTAGGCTTTTGGGTGTACTGTGAGAAGTGAATGTGGAAACTGTGTTGGCAAGGCTGTGTTTGAAGCAGGACTGTGCACACTGATATATAAAAAAATGAATATACCATGTACTATACAAGCCATAACAATAATCTGTACACAGTGCAAGTAAGAATGTACAAACGATCAAAAAAGTATCGCGCAGGAGGGGTGCAATGATATCTAAAATGATCAATATAGCTTGTGTAGTCCTTGGGAAATGCTCATGTATGTAAGCATGTTTGACAACATGGGAGAAAAATCATCAAACGTTTCTCGAGTCCATCGTCCGTGGCAACAAATTGTTTCGGGCCAAATGTGCACTTATACTTATTTGATCGTGTGTACACAGAGCAATAATGCTTACTGAACAGACCTTTCTGCTACCTGAAATAAAAAATTTCCATATCGTGTGTGTGTGTGCAAGCAAATGCATGCATATATATGCATGCATGCAGACATACATTTGTGTGCACATGTGCCCATGCATGCATACATGTGAGTGTGTGCACACAATCTGCTTAAGGGAGAGGTGCTACATGTCTATCTAAAGAAAATCTGAGCATCAGTAAACTAACTCTTATTTTTCCACTAGAAATGGGGCAGGATGATCCAAAATTAAGAAAACTAAAGCATTAAAGCAGAACTATCTATCAAGCGCTTAGTGACATAAACCACAGAAACCATTTACTCATTCTTCAAGAACATCTCCTACCATAGGAAAAAACACCCAGACAAATTATTACTGGGGTAACAGTATACTACATCACACTTAATATATTGTACACTCAACCATCACACCAAGTCAAATCTATCACTCCATCACTATTCTCATCATCTCTGGCAACTGTCCTGCTCTCACCTTCAGTAGCTACAAATTCTTGCAGTCACACTGATAGTCTTAAAACTTCAGATGCACCACCTTTATGAACCACTTGAAACATCTATAATTGTCATTTTTGTGTTTATTGCATTAATTTATACTAGTAGCTACTACTACTATCTTGAGAAAATTTTGAAGGCAAAGAAAAATGATAAAGCCTTCATTAAACACCCCAAATGTACTGTACACATTCTTAAATGCTGTGAACAGATGCTGGGGGCCGCAGGAAAATTAACAGCATGTCTGCTGACAGCATCATTAACCCTTTAGCAAAACTTGGGATAATTCAAACCTGGCAATTCACAAGTTACTTGATTCAGATTAATTTACAAGTACTGTATACTATTGTTTAGTAATCATAATGCTTTATACCTCACAATTGCAAAATATGCATTTGGCAGTTACATGCTGTGCATTATTACCTAATAAAAGCTGCTCCAAAATACAGTACATGAAAATGCAACATATTATGCTCTAATCTGTCATTAACCAATTTACTTAATAACCTTACACTGATCACTCATCATAAACTGTACTAATGTTAAATTCTTTCACAGCTCACCTTCCAATATCAGTTACCAGCAGCCAGGATATATATCCCAACGAAAGCCTATTCCACCAACAGCAATATTACCACCACTGAAGTGGACTGCAAGAGCACATGGTGAGGTTTATGCAGTCCAGTGCATTTTTAAGGGTAATTTAGATGTACAGCCTAATCCCTTTAATGGCTTTATGTGCTCAAAAAAAACTCCAATCATTTCTTGAGTCAAACTCAGAGCTGGGATTTCACTTTGACTGGGGTGTTCTCACCATTATACCATCAGATTCTATACTAACACTGAACCACGGAATTATGATATCCATCCACAACTACAAATGCTTCCTTGCCATTATCTGAACTATAATCTACTTCCTGCTGCATCAATTGGGGTACAGATGATAAGCTGACCTAATTAGATCTGGGGGAATTTCACTGAACTCCTGTTTTCCTGTTCATTTCTCCTAATGGATTGCTGCCACTTTTTACCTTCCCATCTTCCCTCATATTCTAAGCCTCTCTACTTTCGGCAGAATAAAGATAAAAGTACATAGGTTTTAACAGTCATGGTTGCATCTTAATTATTTCCAGTTAACACTAGATGTCACTTATTTAGCTGAGTCAGTCATATAAGCAGACTTAATACAAGTAATTCTGAACATTCCATCAAACAGAATATTACAACATTCTTTTGTACTACTGTATCTTGTCAATAAGTTTTACCATAATGACTCATCACTGCAATCCAACCACATGTCAATAACTGCACAATACATATCACAATAAAGTACTAGATGATGCACAAATCAATATTGCCATAATGATGCCCTCCTAAAATCCTACTTTGGCACTCCTCATTTTATCAACCTAACAATTAGACCTAACCTAATTCTAATATATGCTAGATAACAGATAAACCAAGAAACTAGAGGAATCACCCCATGCCATACATACCACCCCTAATTTGGCCAGACAATATTATTTCACTGACATAACCCTAAGTATGGATTGAAATTTAATGGACACTGCAACACAAATCCAAATATTTCTTGACTCACAAAATATTCCCATAGCTACTGATTATAACTATGGCTATCCCAAAACAACATACAATTTTCCAAACACAAGCTCTCAAAGACTTTTTTCTGATCTATCCAAAACAACCCCACACTGACCACTGACCACTGCCACCACATACCACCACAGACATTTTCTTCCACCCTATAGTCCTCATATCCAAATGTTTACTTAATCCACCTCACAGCCTACTCATTTGCATACTGATTAATGGCCATTTCCTGTCACTGCTTTTTAATGACACTAATGGACAAAATTTTCACTCCTTTGCTTCCACTTACAGTTACCTTAATTATGTTAGGAAGTGTACGAACCATTTACACGAGCCTTATTACAATGGTTACCAAGGACTCTATCTGGGTCAAGTCTTCCCCAATGAGATTTACCATGTTTCTGATTCTTATTGTCGAGATACACCAAATCAACCACGGAAGTGACCCTACCCCTATACCCAATAACAAAGCGAATCTTTCTTCCATACTAACAATATTATACAACACCGTACACCATATTTCTACCATGCTACAGAGCCGTTACATCCAAATACTACCCTACCTATCTACCTATAGCCAGATGCCACAATCCCTCAAGGAATGGCCATATTGTCTTTAGTTGTTTTACAGGGAGGGGCATTGATTCTCCAACAACGCACTTGTTGACACTAATCTTTTTCCACACTAGGAGCAACCATATTAACACTGTATACCTCCTCTCATTCCTTCCACAATCATTAGCCTATACAGTGTCAAATTTTGCCGAATTTCCCTAAACTTAATTCCCAAACTCAGCATTTGCATATTCCTTAAAAAAAAAAAAATAACATCACTAAACGTTTGACCCCAAAGTCACCACCACCAACACAAAGAACACACAAGTTGGTAGGAAAAAGTGTTCATGTCAAACCAGCAACCATATACAAATTTTAATGAGCACCAGCACAAAATGCTGAAAACTCACAACACAACATTCCTCAAAATCTAGAAACTGACACTAAGTGCACCGAAATTAGTGAACACCAACCTTATCATTAAGACCATCCATGAACTAATTATCCTTATCACCGAACACAAGGAGCATCCAAATGAACACCAATCAAATGTTTACATGACTGAGCACAATTGGATCCAATGGCTACTATTAAGCCTTACTGACCACCTACGAGCGCACAGGCCTCACATGTGAGTACATTTAAACTTTAAAGGCACCAATCGTGAACCTTCCCAAACACCAAGTGGTTCCTAACGAAGCAATGCACTCACGCTGAAATGAACCTAAATTGGGCACCTACAGAATGGAAAACCTAATTACTGGGAGGCTCCTATGATCCACTGGATGTGTGTGTTGTAAGAAGAAAGGTTAAATGACAGGTACGGGCGTGAAGGGCCATGTAAAGTGGGCGTGCAAGGGGCAAGGGAGGGCGTGCATGGGATGAGGGATTGGGCCATCATCTTACACCATTTTCCTTCCCTCCCTCACATTTCCAGTGCCTTATACTCGCGTCCCCATCGTCACTTCGTCCACTCTGACGCTTGGCTCATGGCCATATCAACGAAAATTCCAGAAACAATAAAATAGTGCGAGTGACTAGATACAGCCGTCATTTTCATTTCCTGTTTTAGCACTCAATTACTCTGCTCACATCGACACTGAGTTCTCCATGTGCTTCCACACGAGATAAAAACACCATTCCTCGGCCGTGGCTTACCTTATTAATTCTTTTTAGTGCCATAACTATGTGTAGCTGTGAGGCGGGAGCAGCGACTGTGGTCTTGTCCCTCACACTCCACCAGCCAAGATGGTTGATGGCGGAACTTGCGCGGAGGAATACCACTATCTTTCTTTCATCGCTTTACCCTTGGCCAACCTTTATTTATCTAAGCAAAATGTTTATCTAATATATTTTTGCTGAGTGAGGTGGGGATGGCTGGAGTTTAATGAAGTTTGTGAAATAAGTACTGGTCAAGGACTACTTTTTGGTGCACTGGGTCTCTGCTCAGCTGACGGTATCATTTCCTGTGAAAAATAATTACAAGGATAAGAATGAGTCACTTGTAGTAACTTGTAAGAAACGTGAGTATATTTATTTAAGAAAAACGTAATATTTTAATGCCTCATGCCATCTTAAAGACTGAATCATATACTCGTGAAAATATTAAAAGATTTGTTTCCTGTAAGCAGCGGGAAATTTAAAGTTTGATTCTTGCAATGCCTCCAGCTGCTAAACCTTTCCGAAAACATCTTTATAATCACTGAGCATAGTGAGTTAAATATCTGGGTGCACAGGAAAGAATACACACACACACACACGCTATATGAGAAAACCGAGTTCGTCGACCACATACCAGTGTCATACCGGTATAATTGTCATTAGGAATTACAGTCGGCTAGCACCAACAGCCGATGAAGTGGATTGTTTTCCTGCATGATCTCATTAATATTAATTAATTCAGTAATCAGTTCAGGCAACTTGAGATTTACAGAAGCTCATCCTTCGCAGCCATAGTCAATATGTATAATATCTGGTACCGTTACATTCACTCAGACCCGTCAAGTCCGTTTCAGCTCAAGCAAGCTATATATACGGCAGGTCTAATGAGATCCATTCTGATCATTTAAATTCATTTAGTTCAATTTGGGTCATTAAGTCCATTTAGGTCTATTCGGGTCATTTTGGTTCTTAGGTTAATTCTAGTCAGATTAGGGTCATTCGGGTTTTTAGGTTAATTCTTGTCAGATTAGGGTCATTCGGGTTTTAAGGTTAATTCGAGTCAGATTAGGGTCATTTGGGTCCATTTAGGTCCACTCGGGTCAGATTAGGATCTATCTATCTATTTATTGCCAAACACCTTCATCCCGCAAGAGGTGGCCATAAACAAATCGCCTCCATGTCGCCGTGTCCAACACCATTTCACCACCCGGCTTCCAGCTCACACCCCTCTCTCATATAACTCTCCACTCCACCTCATCCTTGCCCTCCCCCTACTTCCAACTCACTCACACTCTCCATCCTCTCCACATGGCCAAACCACCATGTGGCGAGAGGATGGAGATCTATTTAGGTCCACTTGCTTCAAATCAGGGTCATTTAGTTCAGTTCGGTTCAAATTAGGGTCATTTAGGCCCACTTAAGTCTAATTACTGGCAAGTCCATTTATGGCTCCTTCAGTCCCATCATATTTTGCATCTTATTTTTGATACTTCCAAGCTTCTTTATTCAAGGGAGAATTTTTGAACTGGAGGGGTTAGATATGGGCTCAAATTCTCATCAGCTAAGGAAGCTCCCTAACACCTCCTCCTTAATTACTTTTTTGGGGGATATGGGTGGTTATTGTCGTGTGTGTGTGTGGTGAAATTTAAGCTTAGGACCAAGGGCCACTGTTTCCTGTCCTGCTGGTTTTGGTTTCGTCGGGCCACTGTCTCTGCTGGTGCAGCAGTGGCGTTGTACTGCTTGAGGCATGAGGCGCCTCAATGGGACCTTTTGGGCACTTGGCTGCAAGTGTCAGGTGGCTGCTTTGAGAACTCCATCCTGTCTGGCAGCATGTCTGCTAATTCTGTCCTTTGTTTCCTGAGCATAGGCAGACTCATATGAATGCTATGCCCCTATATCTTGATGGATTGACATTTTCTTCAATATGGAGCAAAAAAGAGCAGTGTTTCCAAGGCAGCGAGGCAGGAGATAGGTTGACCATACTTCAGAGATCACCATAGGACGGTTGCCGGTACCCAGGAATCAAACCCAGGATCTCTCAGTTGAAGATGGTTATACTCACAGGTTAGCAGGAGGGAAAGACAGACTGTGAATTGCAAGACAGTGGTAGTAGATAGTGGTATGGTGTACTGTAGTTAGAAGGGTAGCTATACAAGGCACAAACACCAAAACTGAAGATAGCAGCAACAGAATGTGGTATGGTGTCTTAAAAGGAAAAGGACAGATACTATAAGACACATTGGCAGAAGCCCATGGCCTGTGCAAATCTATATAATATGGACATTGGGCCTGCAGTGCTCTCTTCTTTTTGCAAAAATGGGTGAACATACTGTCAGTTGGGCTTTAAGTATTAATTATGGTTCTGGTAAGTTTTATAACAATTCTGGATCATTTATTTAAAAATAAGCACATTCTTTATGATGAATTGCATCACGGTTATGATTAGCATATATACAGTACAGTACTTGTATACTGTATTTCCATAATTTTCTTTATCTTTTCTTTGTTCTGTAGGTTCCACATGTTGAATCATGCTGAGAGTATTTCTTGTTCTTCTGGAAGGGCGTAGAAATATATATACATGCATGTATATACATATATATATATAAAAACTTGCAAATTTTTACCTGTTACTGTAACAGTAGCTTTTTAATCCCCAGTGGGGTGCAATATACAAATTAAACAGTAGCACATTATTGTCTTGAACAACCACACTGCTGCGTGACAGGTGTAACTTTTACCTGGTGTGTGTGTGTCACAGAATAACAAATGCTTATAACCTAATTTTAACCAGCTATTCCAGTTTAGCTCCTTGGACAAGGGGTGTTGACCATACATGGAAATCTACAGTAACTCCTTGTGGATCATGAGGTTTTCAACATTCTTGCACCAGTAACTTTTTTTTGATTTCTTGTTTGTGGATGAACCTGTGCACAGCAAACAGCTACGCAGTTGCTGTCTTTGAAAGAGGCAAAAGCACATGTGCATCCATCCCCTGGTCCATGCATTGCACAGCACAAGAAACTGGTATAGGTTATGTGATTCTACTGGAAGTCTGGTATGGCAGTCGCATTACCCTCGGCCTACTTCCTTCTCTCTGCACCCCTTCAACACACTAGGCATACAGTTACTGTACAGCCAGGGGAGCCCTCCAAAACAAAGCATTGCTCAAATGCCTCAATTGTTAGGTATACTTTATAAAATTTCAAAATTTTTATTACTGTAAGCTACAGTAGTAGTACATTTATCACCTTCAAAGCCTTTCTTTACGGAATCTCCAAACAGAGGATGGCTAAGACAAAACTACCCCGAGGGTAATGTCAGCACATACTACTATACCCTCTCCTTTGCAAATGTACTCCACTCTCTTCTTTAATTAATCTCACCGTTGCAAACTTTCTGTAGCATCTAATCTGTTCCCTTGTCACTTTTTGATACTTCCTCCACAACACTTCAACCCTCCTCCACCAATAGTCATATGCTGACAACCTGGCAACAACTTTACAACACTCCAGAATTCAACAAGTAGCAGGCCATCTCTAACGTAAACCTACTCTTATCAAAGCAATGGCTTACACAAAACAGAATGAATGCTTCACTTACAAAATAATGTCATTATCTTCATCCTAGACTGACAAGATGTTCAAAAACAGTTTTGGGCAGTCCACTTGATTCATGTAAAAATGAGACTGGGGCCACATGAACTTAAATTTCAACATACAGTACAACAATGCTCTTCAATACCTCATATTCTATGCCACTGCAATAGTTTTCCAGTTTGCCAGTCAACACATAATTCTAAATTTTTGTGCAAAATAATATTCAAGTTGCTGATCATTTATTTAATCAAAAAATATTCTGAGTATAAGGAAAACTTAAATCTAGCTGCTAAGTACACATACATACACACCATGGAATGAATTAGACAAATTAGCAAACAACTTATCTGAAGCCAGGGATCACAGCCTGAAACCTGGCATCTAAAATAGATTGCATGTAGTGCCGGTCAGAGCAAATCAAATCACATGGAACCGACCAGGTATAAAATTTTAATTACGAATAAAACCTAAGTAATTTTTGTGGGATTTTGGGTATGTCATCAAGGGCAATCATTTGTGTAGCTATTGTAAGTTGGTATTATTGATAAGAACATGGGAATGTTGAGTAAAGTGCATAGAACCTGGGAAAGTAAACATGGCAGCAAAGTTTGGTTATCAAAAACCAAGCTTTGGCAGTTTCTTCCTGTGGACTTAATACTGGTCAAAAATAAGTGAATTTTTGTGATTACCTATCAGTGTCTATGTGGAACATAAAAAAATGTTACGAACAACATTGGCAGTAATGGTGCACAACCACTGTCGATCCAGGTTTGCCCTGGTGTGTTTACACCTCACTGGAGTAGACTTGGACCAACACAATAATTTCCTATTATTTGTTCATTGTTTAACCTGTACTTTGTAATACTGCATGAGCACTTGCATTCGTATGAGTGTGTGTGCTTATATTTCTCATTATAAACCCCAAATTACTCATGAAATCTAAGATAACCATATAGAAAAAGAATGAAAATTTAACAAGGTAGTCATGTAATCGGCACTAAGTTCCATTCATGGATCATCGTTATGTTTTACTGGTAATTTAGAAGTAAGATTACTTCAAGGAATCTCAGTAAGCAAAGAAATCTGTTAAATGTAATCTGAATGAAACTTGATAAACTTTAAGTAGTCTAAGAGCAAAAATTAACAAATTATGGTACTGATCCATGTCTGCGCCGGTGGGTGGTCCAACTTCACCCCAAGGTGTTGCATGAACCAGACTACAAAACAGAATTAATATGGAAAGGAAGTTATTTAATGTAACTTACACATACAACAGTTTAAGTTATGTAGTCATTATGTGGTCCAGTTCATCCTGGCCAGAGCTACATATATTTCTGCAAACAGTTCGGTATATTGTATTTACTTCATTCAAAGGCTTCAGTAATTATGAAGATTTAATAATAATAACAATCACTTCAAAAAAAGTACAATGTACAGTAATTTACTCATAGGCTTCAGTGGTCATTATGAACTATCTTTAACAACAATGATAAAAGTGGGAAGTATGGACTGGACAAAAGGGCCATGAGTATCAATGGAGGACAAAATTCAGTAGTGAGAGGGTACGTCTAATACTCTTGAGACTGAGATCCCAGCGAGGGTTTCTTACTGTCACCAGTCTTCTTTGGCAGCAAAACTGCTTGAATATTAGGTAAGACACCTCCCTGTAAGAAAACAATACTGAATATATACATTAATTCGTTATCATATAGCACAAAGACACAGTGAAAATTAGTGATACTTTCTAACTAAATATTCTGGGACATCTTATATCTCATTTCCCAACAATTCAAGGAGTGAATAGAGTCCAGAAGCAGGGACAGGAAAGCACACAAGTAAAAGTATTAAGTGTAGACAGCAAAATGAAAACACATTCACTCACTCACTAATCTATGTCTTCAAAATTCTTGGCTTCATCCTACAGATAAACTGTCAACACGTTCATATTCTGACGTCACACACCCGTGCATGTCCATACATACTCCACCTACCAACGTCTGTACTTCATCAATTCCTTTGTTTCCTCAGAATTCATTATTCATACCTTCACATTCATTACCATGTTCAGTCATTATCATCTCTACCATCCTTACCCTCTCATTTATAGTCTTTTAAAAATAAATTTTAAATCCAAATTCAAGACCTATTCGAGATGTCTGGACACATTGCACTAAGACTGGCAGCTCTAAACATTTTCACAGCACTTCTGCATGACTAGCATCATATTCTAATGTTAACCCATTGTTCTGAGTCACCATTCAAGATGATGAGGTGGCAATTATTGGCCAAATCAGTGACTCACCTGGGCAATGGTTACTCCACTCAGAAGTTTGTTAAGCTCTTCATCATTCCTCACAGCCAGCTGGACATGCCTAGGAATGATCCGAGTCTTCTTGTTATCTCTTGCTGCATTACCTGAAGTACAAGGAACTCTAATAATGATGCACATAGCCAATTAGTCACAAAACATTTTCTATTTTTGGTTAAAGAATATACAGGCCAGTTAAGGGTATACTGTACATACCTCACACACACTAAATCAAGATGGTTACTTGTAACTATAACAATATAAAATATAACTTTTTGATTTAAATGTGCAGTGCCTAACAATGAAAAGCTGGGCAAGGATAATGACCAATTAATAAAAGACATGACCTCTTCTATTCTGGCAAACATTTAAATAGCTACATTTTGTTATCAGCTACAACAAATTGGGCATTTATTACACTGTGCAACTTAACAGCATCACAGAACTGTGAAGGCATTCAACAAAACTAAACTAGACAATGCAGCATGTGAAATAAAGTGAAGCCCCATCCCTATCATGATCCTTCCCTCAACAGATATCTGCAGGGAACTTTAAAAATGACCTTTGTTAATCTTGGTTATGCTGATCCAAAACATTCAGGTACAGGTAAACAGTCACAAATCCAAGCTGAGACTCACTTGTTACGAATCTTATATATTACATTTCTTTTTCCCCAACAGCGTTCAGTATATACTGAGAAGTATTGGCCAAGTCTGGCACTTGGTTTAGTTCTCAGCCCATTCAAAATGAGCTGTACCACGGCTGACCCCATTCCAATTTCTTAAGAAGAACCATGGCATCACTTGGTTGTATGTAAGTACAGAGATATACAGTATATGCAAGATGAATCACAAAAATATTTTCAAAAGGTTTGCCCATGATGTAACACTTTCTGGAACACCTTGAGAAATGCAACCATGCAACTGAAGACAATGGTATGGCAGTATAAGAAGCCTTGAAAGAAGAAATATGGTTTACTAAAGCTTTATCTAACCTCTCCAGTTCAATGTTTCCCTTATGTGGAACATCACTTACTATTGTTAATAATAATCTATCTATCTATCTATAGCCCGACGCCCTAATCCCACAAAGGGTGGCCGCAGACAAAACGCCTCCAAGTCGCTGTCACCCACCATTTGCCTACCCTCCCCCGAGCTCACTCCCCCCTCCCTCATATACCTCTCAACTCCATCCCTTCACCTCATTCTCGGTCTTCCCCTCCCTCTACCCCACCTGCATACACCCTCTTAGCCAGTCTTTCGTTCTCCATTCTCTCCACATGTCCAAACCACCTCAGTGTATTTCTCCTAATCTTCTCAACCACATCCACATCCACCCCACAATGTTCCTTCTCTTCTTCATTCGTCAACCTGTCCCTCCATGTCACTCCACATGCTCCTCTCAAGTAACTCATTTCCACTGCTCTCACTCTTTACTTGTTATCCTCTAGCAAGGTCCATGCCTCACTTCCATACGTCAGGGTAGGGATCACGATACTATCATGCAGTGACTTCTTGACTTCCATACTCACCTCTCTATTTCTCATTACCGCCTTCAATGAACCAACAACCTTCCTTCCCTGCTGTACCCTTTCAAGTATTTCATCCCCAAAACTTCCATCTTTGCTCATCACACTGCCCAAGTACTTGAATGCACTCACATTCTCCATATCCTCACCATCCAGCCTCACTGTGCATTCTGTGACTTCATTCCTCTCAAACACCATAACTTTACTCTTGTTCACATTGACTTTCAGATTCCTCTTCTTACACACTGTCCCAAATTCATTTACCAAACCTTGCAACTCCCATTCATCTTCACTCAACAATACTGTATCATCAGCAAACAACAACACCGGAATCTTCCACATCTCGCCCTCATTAATTAGAGCCACCCCCACATCCACTGCCCTACCTTGCACCTCCTTTACAACCCCATCCATGTATATATTAAACAGCCAAGGAGACATCACACAACCCTGTTTCAGTCCCACTTTCAGATAAAAATACTCACTTAGCTCACCATCCACTCGCACAGTAACCCTAGCTCCTTTGTACATGCTCTTCACAGCACTCAACAATTTCCCCTCCACTCCATATATTCTTAATACCTTCCACATACCTTGCCTATCTATTCTGTCATAAGCTTTCTCCAAGTCCATGAAGGCTGCATACACTTTCTTTCCCTTCTCTAGATACTTCTCCATTAAACATCTTAGAACAAATATCTGATCTACACACCCTTTTCCCTTCCTAAATCCCCCTTGTTCTTCTCCAACTAACTCCTCTGTTATATGCCTAACCCTATCAATAAGTATTCTACCATATATCTTTCCAGTCACACTAAGAAGGCAAATACCCCTATGGTTACCACATACATCTCTCTTCCCTTTTCCATTATATAAAGGAACAATTATACCTGATTTCCAGTCCTCTGGAACCCTTCCCTCTTCCCAAGCCAAGCTACACAACTTCCATATCCATTCCACAACAATCTCACCCCCATACTTCAGCATTTCACCATACACTTCATCAATTCCTGGGGCCTTTCCCATCTTGATCTTCTTAATAATAATAACAGCAATAATACTAGCAACAATAATAATACATAATATGATACACCAAAACAGTAAGCGGTCGCAGGTTGGAAATGGTGAAAGTTTACTGACCAGCCAGTTCCAAGACCTCAGCTGCCAGGTACTCCATGACAGCCGCCAGGTAGACAGGTGCTCCGGCCCCCACACGCTCAGCATAATTACCCTTCCTCAGCAGCCTGTGAATGCGACCTACTGGGAACTGAAGTCCGGCACGGCTAGATCGAGACTTGGCCTTGGCCTTAGTCTTACCTGGAAGAATAAAGGGAGGTGAGACATATCTACCCTACAATGGATTCTCATTATTTTTTTCACCAACATTTTTCCCACCTAAGGATGCAGTGCAGTACTTAAGAAAACACACAGACTCATGCAAGAGGGGGGGGTGAACTAATCCATAATTTCATTCTAACACAAGGCTGGATGTCAGATATACCATACTCTGCAATTCTAACAGTAACAGGTGAACATTTTAACCTCCTGAATACTTAACACCAAAACCTATTCAAATGCTTGCATGTTTTGGAACTTAAACTTGCTAAAATAAAAATCTAGAATTACTGATGGGTACCAGTAAAGGAACAGCTATCTACAGCCAGATTCCATAATCCCATAATGCTGTCTAATAAGCCTCCCCAAGCTGAATAAACTCTAGAAATAAAAAAGAGCAAGTAAAAGATTGTAGAGACAGACAATAGGTACACTAATGAAAAACAGATAAAGAAAAACGGGTTAATAGTCCTCAAAACAGGGAGGGACTTTGATGTTGAGAAAAACATTGAGTCGACTTAATCTCCTGAACCTGGTGATGCATTTTAAAAATTTATTCTTGCTACCTCCACACTGGTGCTGGGTGGGATGCAATCAATGTGGTAGCCCCTTACCTACAGTGCTTCCCTATCTCCCAAAAGAAGGATGGCTGACTGCAACAGAAGGGCAACTTAATCCACGTTCACACTTTCGCAGAGCCAATGTCCATAACTACTACTTCCATACTGGTTAATTTAGCATATGAGATGCATTTTAAAAAGCTCTGTTGCTCCTTTTAATTTCCTGAGCACAATAGAAAACTACTCATGTGACAAATGTGTACTGTAATGTGTATAATGTTCTTAAACATGGCTCCACACCTAACGTTAATAATTAACAATATCTCCAAGGAGCTAATATAACAACTATCACTAAGCACTGCATCAAAGCCTACAAAATGGTCTAGAAAAAATGGAAACTTCCAAGATTGGTATGTCCTGTAAACCGGCCAATTTTATTTCCTCTACAGTTATGGTGTGCTCCTTTGGCAATTCTTGAGTAGAACTCCTTTTCTCTGATTAGCTATGTGGTCTAAATTTTACAAATAATGGAGAATCTGTTTTGTATCTGCTGTGATTACTGGATGGCAACACAAACCCGATACTATATATTCGTTGCAAAAGGTGATGAAAACTGGACCAACAACTGAGAGTTGTATTATGTGATTACCCTAGTCACCATCATACTATACAGACATTTTAATATCCACAACAGTAACAAATGGGTAATTCCCTTTGAACCTGGCGCCATGAAGGGCACACGGAGGTTATTATTATCTTACACCACATTGATCCAATTCACACCCTGATAGACCAGGACACAGTGCATACTTAACACACAGACACTCACCACCTCCGGCACGTCCTGACATATTAGCGAATTACTTGATGAATTGAAAAGTGAGTCACACAAGACGATATGAGCTAGATGCGAGGCGAAGAGGCGGGCTACTGAGCTACCTCCTCCACGTTGACCAATCCTAGACAGACTTCTTGGCGCCAAGTTTCAAGAGGAGGGAAGGAGATTAAATTATTTTTAAAAAACTTTTATTAGACTTCCTTTTATACATAGAAATATTGTGTAAAAATAGTAGTTAAGAAAAATACAAAATTATCTTCAATTTTGTTGACTGATAATTCAATAATTAGTCTATAACATTGTTGGAAACCTGTTATAAATGATAATTAATTTGATATACCAATATACTTTGCCCATATAATAATAAAACCGAAAAGATGAAAGAATTATTAATCCCCTAAATTTGCCCGGGGCGTAATTTTGTAAACAAAACTTTAGCGCTGTCACAGTGCTATGAAATAAGTGCGAGAATTACCGTTTATGCAGACTTTGGTGACGAACATCTGTTAGATTTAGGTTCAATGTGGATGAAGGATTGCTGCAAGCCGAATCGACATGATGTATACGGTGACCATGGTGATTGAGGAGGTGTCAGCAGTGGTGGCCAGCGTTGCTAATGACCTCGGTAACTAATTAACACATATTAAGTATACAGTACCTTATTATTGTTTTCGTCTCTACAACCCTATAGGTACTGTTGTGCTGTATACGTTTATTCTAATTGGGCGAAAGACAATATATATATACTGTAAATATTTGGCTAATACACCTGAATTAAGCTTGGTTGAAACTTAAGGAATGGAATTTATTATCAGCAGTAACATTTCCCGGTTTAATATTATTAAGAGGACATATAATCGCCAGGGCCAGAGAATGCTCAAGTTAGTTCTAGAATGGGTTAGGTTATGATGATAATGGTGATGATGATGATGTACGCAGTGGCTAATTTGTCTTTTGTCTTGCAGGAATGGTGTTGCCTCTAGCCTTCAGCTTTGTAATGTCTGTGGTGGGGGCGGTGGTGGTGGTTCGAACAATCCCACGTATGTCCGCAATGTTCATACAGGCAGGATTGTTTGGCCGTGACCTCTGCAAATCAGACAAAGCTACAAGAGTGTAAGGATGGTGTTATTCTCTATTTGTATGTGCTCATGTGTGTGTGTGTGTGTAGCAGCCGTGGCTCAGTGGGTTAGAGCGCTCCGCTCTGGCCTTAGGGTTGGAGGATCAAATCCACCCAAGGGTCATTGGTAGACATCAGGAAGGGCATCCGGTCATAAAATGCTACACGCTCCAATCCAAAAGTCCTCTATCCAGGGGCAACGCCTTAGCCTTTCGGGGATACCAGGCGTAAAACCATTTTGTGTGTATGTGTGTGTATTTGTACAGTATTTATTATGCTACACACCCCTCTTGCCCAGACATTAACAACTAAACCACACTCCTCCACAGGCCAGAGTCAATGGGTCTGGTGAGTGGGTGCGTGTTCCTAATGTGTATGTTCCTGTTTCTTGGGGTGGCATTTGGTGAGCATTTCCTCCAGCCTTCTGCCGCCTTCCCACATGCAGCCTTCTCAGAGTACCTCACTTCCCTCCTGTGTATATGCTGTATGCTGCTCCTGGGATTTGCTGATGATGTGCTGAATTTAAAGTGGAGGTGAGTGGACAGAAGGGAGAGAGGAAGGGCAGGGATTTTTCTCTCATAAATGCTTAAAAGTTGTGGTAAGAGTGATGTGCTGGACCATGATAATTATGGTTGTCATGCAGGTATAAGCTGTTGATGCCAACCCTGGCCTCACTGCCGCTGCTGATGGTTTACTACATCAACCTGGGCTCCACCACAGTCGTCATGCCAAAGTTTATCAGACCATGGATAGGACTGACACTTAATATTGGTGAGTTACATGTATGGTTCACAATTTTCACGCAGTATTGATGAGTCAGTGGCATTACTTGCTGATAGGGTTTTAAATGTTGGTGGGTTATAGTTGTCACTGATACGATATACTTGCCTCAGTACGGTATTGGTGACTCGTAGGATATATACAATACAGTACATGTATACAGTACTCTGCTCAGTATTGGTGGGTCATAGTTGTCATCCACAGGATATAGAGTACTCAATAAAGTTAGGTCTTGTTTGTGGTTGATAGTTTGTTGGTCATAGTTGTCATTGATAAGATATGTTCATAATTGGTGAATCATATATGTGCTTGATATGCTTATGATTAATAGGATATATGTATAGTATTCAGTATTGGTGGGTCATGTGTGCAGGTGAAAAGATATAACAGTACTGTAGCTACTGAACATTGATGAATGTTGTGTGTGCATGATAGGATGCACTTAATATTGGTGGAAAGGCCTGCATTCTTTATGAATGAGCCACATCTGCATACTTGCATACCATACAAGAGACAGGCATTGGGGTGGACAGTGCCTGGAACACTTGGCCTGTATTCTTGTCAGCTTAGAAGGCCTCCTGAGCAAATTATTTCACACATTACAGCATTTTATTCTCAAAGTTTTCAAATATCTCTTATACCAGTAAAGTGCTGTTTGTGAGCAGGTGATGAGTGAGGAAGTGCCATGTTATCACTGTTTCCCTTTGATATAAAATTATAGGCATGATCTTGATGCCAAAAAAACACAGTGTTACAAAGGCAAATCTTTTAAAATTTGATTTTGTAATTGAAGCATTCACCGATTAAAACTGAACACTTCCTTGGAAAACCTGAGATTCCAAGGGGCTCCTATTCATTTATGGGTGAGTTTTTAGTTGATAAAATTATTGAGTAAATGTATCACATGGGAAAAGAATTTCAGCCCTACTTCACACAGAAGTAAAGTTATTAGCTTCTGTTTAGCATGATTGGTTGGGCCAGGTTGGGCAGAGCTGCTCATTTCCAAACTTAACTTAGAGTACACATTATTCACTTGCTTTGCTCACTTTCTCATAATTAACAGATATTGCATGAATAGTATACAGAATTCTGTGAATGTATGGTACCACAGACTAACAGAGACAGCAGGCTGAGGTGGTAAGGAGCCAGCATAGCCAGCAAGAACATGGTTCTTGGGTTCACAGTATCAATAGTTAGGGAGTTTCAAAGCACCTCTCTCTTACCAGTTCTGTATATCTGGTACATTAATATCTTCTTGTAAATTACCTATACAATCTGTATCAAGATTTAAGAAATATAAGTAATGTACAGGAGAATATGGAAGTGCAGAGCAGAAAATACTGTATATTGCTATGGAAAAGCTTCTAGAAAGCATCCTTAGTTGACAAGAATAAATGATATGATTTAATGCATATGATTTTATCCAGCTTAGGACAAACCTTTAATAGTTAAAGGGTTGATGACAGTTGTATCTAATTCAAGAAGTTCAAAAAGTCTCCTCCAAGATATAAAAATTCATGTTAGTCATGAGAATGAAATAAAAAAAAAAAAAATTTTGATTCAAGGGGTTAATGGTGACAGTAGGAACACTTTTTAGTCTCCAGTGGCTCACCTGAATAAAATCATCTGGCATTAGCTGGAATTGCATATTAGAGATGTCACATTCAGGAGAGGTTTAATACTTATACATTTACTCCTTCAGGTGTGTTGTATTACCTGTACATAGCAATGCTGGCTGTGTTTTGCACCAATACTATCAACATCTATGCCGGCATTAATGGACTGGAGAGTGGACAGGCAGTGGTGGTTGGGGCATCAGTGGCAGCATTCAATATTTTTGAACTGAATGGCTATCAGGCTGCACAACACTGCTTCTCACTATGTCACTTATTACCTTTCACTGCTACATCATTAGCACTGTTCTACTACAACAGGTACAGTATACCAGTCAGTCACACTGCTTTTCTTATTCTGCTTGTGTTAGTATGGTAGAAAGTAAGGTAGGTGTCACTGTTTACCCTCTTCTGCCATGTGACTGACATTTTACTAGTACAACAGGTTCAGTACACTAGTATCTATCACACTTCTCTACTGTATTATGTACCAATCTACTTCACAGTGCATTACATATTTTACTTTTGTTAGTACCTTATGTTAAATTTAGTTCATCTGCCTTAAATTTGTCCATTTGCAGTTTATTTCCCATAACTCAGTGAGAGAATAAGTCAATACTACAGTTCTACATCATCCCCATACCATTTCTTTGTGGCAAGTGTTGTTTTTTAGTGTTAATCTCATGTTACAGCTCAGCTTTAACGATGGAGAGATGATAATTTCATGCCAAGTTAAAGAGAACAGAGTATATTATGATATGTTTGGCTGTGTCACCTGTTACCTTTCACTACCATTTTGCTGTCATTGTTCTACTACAAAAACAGGTATGGTATTAGATTCCCTCATACTATTCTGTTATTTACTCTTACTGTTAATTGTAGGAGCAAAGGTAGTTGGATGTGGAAAAGGGGGACACAGTTATGATGGATATTTAATATGGTAAGGAGGAAAAAATAAATATATAAACTTTGCAAGAAGAGGTAGACAGATGTAGATGATGATGGATATTTGAATGATATTATGAACTCCTTCCTCCTTCAGGTACCCAGCCAAGGTGTTTGTGGGGGATACATTTACCTACTTTGCTGGGATGACATTTGCAGTGGTGGCCATCATTGGACGCTTCAGCAAGACAGTACTTCTCTTCTTCATGCCACAGATCTTCAACTTTCTATACTCACTTCCACAGCTGTTCAGACTTGTGCCTTGCCCAAGACATCGCTTGCCCAGGTGGGTTGAGTAATCATTTAAATTTTAGAACTGAACTTTAATTCCTTCAGTCCGATGGTGCCTTCTTCTTTTCTTTTTTTATTTTCTTCCTGTTTCCTCTTGGTGTCTCTAGATGGGTTTATTCAGCTTAGGGAAGACCTCCTGTAGTGAAAGAGCTAATGGAGTCTCTGTTTAACCCCTTTAGTTTGAAGTCTTCTTCAGCCTCCAGCCCATCAGGTTTATTTCTAGTTAAGCCTGGGGAACAACAACAGCAGTGAAATTTTCTAACTGCAAGCAGCCCAGAAGTTGTAAGTGGGGAAGTTCTGTATTATCATTAATTCAGCCCCTCACACCACATCACACTTACTGTACTCACCTCACACACCCCACTCTTACAGCATGGACAGTCTTTCAACACAACTTAACAAAAGATTTCTGGGAGCACTTGACTGAAGTAGCAGATTACCTGCAGTCCATCAAGTTCATAGCTAGGTGAGCTTTGAGTCACAGTAATATTAACAACAACTATTCAGTCCTTCTCGTCTGTATAACGCTATCATAATTTTCTCTCATCATTGTACAGGTGAATATAGCCACATTTAAGAGTAGGACAGAGATGATGATAATGAATTTCTTGTAGGTATGATGACAAACTGGACCGATTAGAAGCGAGCGAGGCAGAGATTGATGAAAAGGAGATACGGTGGTGGATGCTGGCTGTGCTAAGGATATTGAATCGTCTGAAGCTTGTGCGACTCCGGCAGGGCCCCCCGGGAAAGCTCTTCATCAATAATCTTACTCTGATCAACTTGACCCTCATCTGGCTGGGACCAAGACATGAAAGGTCACTGGTTCACATCCTTCTGGCAATACAAGTTGTGTCATCATTCCTGGCTTTTGTTATTCGCTATCCCTTGGCACACCTTTTCTATTGACACCAGAACTGAATGCTTTTGTATATATTGTATATCTTGGATATCTTCTGTGTTTCTTTCCTTCACTCTTTCCTCTTCCTTCTGCCTATGGGTGACTACACTGAGTGACAAGCCAAATGGTTTCTCGCACACCAGGAAACCACTTACTCTGCTGAGTGGTAACCACATAACCAAATTATGGCACCTGGTGGTTTAGTGGGTAATTAAAGTGCTCCCATTGGATTGAACCTGTGCAGGTTTATATCCAAGGGATGGTTGGGGATTATTGCACACCTAATGCCACTCAGGGATAAGTGAGGCTGGTCAGTCTCATCTTAAATGTCAGGACCAACTTGCCTTGCCCTGGGCTCCTATGCTCCTCATGGGGCAGCATAGGATTGGATGATGGATGGATGGATGGATGCATATGGTTTTATAGTTTTCATAGCACCTCTTCCTCAACAGTTTATTCT
Organism: Birgus latro; assembly: GCA_018397915.1. Taxonomy (NCBI): domain Eukaryota; kingdom Metazoa; phylum Arthropoda; class Malacostraca; order Decapoda; family Coenobitidae; genus Birgus; species Birgus latro. The sequence goes on from JAGKTI010002017.1 coordinate 28,221, forward strand.
GCACCTTACACCTCACTATCCTCTTATATATTGTTCATGCAGACTACTTCAGTATTAAAATGATAAATAAAATGCAAGAGCGTGTTAAAGCATAACAAAATCATCAAGGAAGAAGTGCAACAAAACCTTGTAGCCACTTGAAGTTTAGTCAGTTTTGGCAGGTAAGAGAAGGAGTTGGAAGAGAATGGGGCTGAAGAGAGGTGAGTTTATTCCCGACTAGTTTCACCTATCGCTTCTTCACTTCCCCTGAAAAAGCATTAAGCGAAACTCGTCTGGAATAAACTCACCTCTCTTCACCAATGTTTTGTTTACTTCCTTCCCTGTTTGCTTTTCTTCTCACAGTATTTTGCTCATCGGATTGTTTGTTATCAGATGAGTACTAAGGAGTGCATAAACATGAAGGTTATATCCGTGAGGTGGAATCAGGATTCAGGGGGCTTGATTGGCTAGTGAATGGAGGTGTGGTCTGTTTTACTAAGCATGCTGTTAATTTGGTTTCCGATTCCCCCCCTCCCCCCTCTTGAATTCAGCGTCACCTCATTTTTAGCTGGGAAAAGAAGTCAGGATGATGATGATGATGAGCTGGATTCATTTACTGCATACAGAAACTGTGATTTGCTTTTCCAGAAGAAGAGAGACATGGACAGATCAAGCACTTTCCTCTCCTTTTCTGTCCTGCCAAACAGTCTTTGGGGAAAATTATCCTGTAAACATGATTTATTTTTGCATGAAGGACAAGAGAAGAATAGTGCCAAATCTTCATGTCTTGTATTCTTCATTGAAAATAAATCTTGAGTTGTTAGAGGGATATGTCTAAGGTTTGTTCATGCAGTTCCCAGTTACCGAAGTCACTTCCTCCTAGTGGACCTCTTTTTCTGACTCATGGGCTCATGTGTTTTCTTTTCACACTGAGTTTTGCTTTTGCTCCTTTCACTTTTGATATCTTCAACCAAAAGACGACATTTATGGGCAGCGCTGAAGGTGTAGCTGTTGTGATTGTATCCATTTCTTTGTATGTATCTACGTGTGTGTCAGTGTGTTAATAAAATATTTCATGAATGCCTGATCCAGTTTTGATCAAAACTGGCAAATAGGTAGTGCCTGGAGGGGTCAGAGTCAGAGTTCTCTACCCATACAGTATTCTTGTCGATTGAGGAAACTCCCTAATTCCTTTCGCTAAGCAATTTATTTTACTTATTACACCTTACTGTCCTCTTCAGTGTTGCAAAAATCCTTCCAGTATCACTATACTCTTCATGAATATTGTACAGAAATATATTAACCAGCAATATCCAAAAGTAAGTTGCTAAGGAACAGGTGTTAGGGAGTTTCCAATGAGAATCCAATCCCAGGACACAGCATTATCCCACAGATGCCTGATTAAATTTAAATTAAGCTTTGTGGAGATGGGAAGAAGTGATTCGATTACGTTTCAGATCAGTAAAAGGTCGTGGTCAAATTTCAGTTGCAGTGTTGCTTTATTTTTTAGCACTTTTGGTCTAGTATTTTGTTCTTGCTACCTTGTCATTTTTAATCAACCTTGGAATATCTGCTAGTGTTTAGGTCACATTTATTCCCTCCAGTTCAAAAAGTCACCCCTCAAACTAAATACTGTACTGTAAAGGCATCTGGCATTAGGAAGACTAAAATACAAATGCATCATCTGGTTGGAGGGGTTAAGGATTTTTTTTTTTCCTTTGGTGGTTTTGGTTTGTACAAAGGTTTTTTAGATTTCCTTTATAATTTTTCTCTTTCTATATCCTGTGAGGTTTGTTCATATGAATAGACAGAAAAAATATTTGTACTTGTCATTACCCATGTCTCTATGATGATGATACGTTGTTCTGTGGCGGGGGACAGAGTGACATGGAGGTGATTTGTTTGTGGCCACCCCGTTCGGGATTAAGGTGTCTGGCAATAGATAGATAGACTTCTAGAAGACCCTTCAAAATTGAATCTGATACTGTAACCTTTTAAGCAAGTATTAAATAAACATCAACATAGTGAATGGGTTAAAATTAAGTGTGATAATAGAGTTTTAAGAAATAGAATTGGTATTAATTGTTAAAAAATGGAACAGATATTTATGTGGCCTTGGTTGCTTTTGATAAAGGCTATAGTTATTATTATAATGAACTGTCCAGCCATGAGCATAAGTTCACTGATAATCTGTTGCCAGCTTTGTGACCTAGCTCCCATATTTCTCAATATTCAGCTGAGAGTATCCTTCCTTCTCATTTTCTTTCATTGTTTTCTGTATATTAGTATCACATAAAAATAGCTCACTTAACACACCCACTGCCACAGCTGACAGACAAGTATCAGCAGATTTCTGCTCATGGCTTAAAATGATATTCAAACCATTACATTAGTCTTCCTTTATGCAAGGTACTGTACATCCAGCATTCAGTGGGATTCCACACTAATGTGTGTATATATATATATATATATATATATATATATATATATATATATATATATATATATCTATATACACATAATACAGTAGCAGTAGTTACAACCTCAGGCTAATCTGAACATGAACCTGGTGGACTGCAGGCTGAAGTTGCCCTCCTGCAGCTCACCATCCTCCTTTCTGGGACGGAGGGAGTTTAGAGACAACTGTATAACTGGGCAGTGGAGCTGCCCAGCTATGTTGGTGCCACCATGTGAAGGCATCCCTCCCCAGCATCCATATAATATAGTAAACACGTGATATATATTGACGTTTACTGGTGCTTCTTTGGCTACTAAGCCCTTGAATTTGGGTGATGTGCTTTTTAGTTTATTCTTGGTGCTAGCTAATGATTTTATTCTACTTAGGAAAGGCCTTTTGTACTCTAAGAGGTTTACTAAAGTTGTATGTAACCACTTTAGTTTAAAATGTGTATCCTAAGCTGAATATTTTAGTTAGGGAGCAGCAAGAACAAAACAAAAAGAGATCTCCTTAGAGTAAATTATAGAAAAATTGTGTTCCATGCTCATTACTACCTACCAGGCTGATTTTCAATAGGTGGTTACTTTTTACCTGATGGAACTGGGCAAGTACCACAACTTGAATACTAAGTCATGATTGTATGAAATTTGATGGGCCTAGTTTTGAAGCACGAATGAGTATTTTTGGTTACTAGTCATATCAACCCTCCAGTATGGCTAAATTTGGCCATCAGTTGAACTGAATGGGGTTAGCAGTCTTTGTCAGGTGAAAACAAATTGACTGTACCTCTAAAACTGATTTACTCACACGTAAAGTCAGCTCTACTTAAAGTACTGCACTTCAGAAGATGGTGTTGTGGAAGTTGTATGTGGCGCCAGTGTATTTGTTTATGTCTCATGTCTGCTGTGATCTGACAATAAAAATGCGGTTGTTCCAATGTAGTAAGTGTGCATATGACATCCAACATACCACTCCATACAGTACTTGTAAGTTGAGGCAGTTGTACAGTACCAGCTGTATAGAAAAGTTGTGATACTTTAGAAGACATCCCTTATTTGTATTAAGGTCTGCCTGTATTAGGCCCTTGCATCTGATGACATTTTTAGAGCCTTCTTGCATAGGTCAGGTGATCATTATTCAGCAAAGGAAACATCTCATACTGAATGTGTTACTTAAGTGTATATCCAACCCCTGCCATTCAAAACATGTATCCTAAGCTGAATAAAAATCATATGAAGATAGCATGAGTATATAAAAATGTCATGGGATGGAAGGGATTAAGTGTCAGGTTGAAAATGTTAAACATATCATCTACACTAAGAAATCAAAGTTTCCTGTGAGAATAATATATTGCAAAAAATATAAGTATGGAAGATTCACTTAATAGTTTTTCATTGTCTTTCCCTGAGAGAAAGTGCACCAACCCATAGACACAAAAATCTAGCAATGTCCCAGCTTACACAAAATGCCTCCAAAACCATCCTTCTTCCTCCACCCAACACTACACTTCATAAAGATAGTAGGTACAGTATAAACACAGCAACCACAGTCATCCTAAACCTACAGAAAACAGCATCCTTCATAAACTCCACCACCCATTCATCACCAAGAAACTGCCCTTCCCAGAGAGACACATGCACCTTGTTAGTCTGTGATGTCGCCACCACTCTTCCCTGGTTCAGTAAATTGCCTACACAAATTACAACTCGCAAACAATGTATTACACCTTCACTGTAATGCTGCCCCAACACCACAGCATGTTTATTCACCTAGTGCACCAAACTTCTGCAACACAGAAAATCTTTCAACATAATCCCAATAAAAGATTTTTTTTGGAGGGAGCTCCTGGTTGATGTGGCTGGTTTCCAATAATCCACTGGGTTCATGTCCAGATGTGCCTGAGGCAACAACAAGAAAAACAATAGCAACAAAAATAATCACTGCCTTGTCTCTTATCGAATAAGTGGGTGACAAAGCGAGGAGGGGGGGACTATTGAGCTGGCAACTTGCCCTACTCCACACAATGTGTAAGTGGAGGGACTATATTCGCAAAGGAACTCTTAGAAAAATGGAAAGATACCACTACTGCAAATTTATAAACATGCCTGGTGCACAAAGGATAGAAAGAGTGAGAAAGATGTAGGACTGAGCCAGAACAAAGAATATTCAAATGAATGAAGAGCTGTTTTTTGATGATTCATAAAATGTCAACGTAATACCGAGTATATGAATGGTGGAAACAGTTATTCTTTAACAGCAGGATGGATTAAATCTTGAGTTACTTTTGAGACAGAAAATTGGAATGCTGTAAATTACCACAGGAGATAAATGTTTGTCTACAAAATTTAGCTCAAAACTTATGTCATTTTATGACTTAATCTCCTTACTAGATTAAAATCAACCACTTGCTGTAAGTCAGACATGCTGCAAACTGGTGATGACATTTCAAAATGCTTTCATAGTAATGCCACCATAGTTGCTTTTTTTTTTTGTTATTACCCAGCATAGTAAATGGTTTCCTGGTGTATAGGAAACCATTTGGCTTGCCACTCAGTCACCCATAGGCAGAAGGAAGAGGAAAGAATGAAGGAAAGAAAGACAGAAGAGGAAGTGCCTTTGCACTCCCTCTTCTGTTTTTCTTTCCTCCATTCTTTCCTCTTCCTTCTGCCTATGGGTGACTCTACACTGAGTGACAATGGTTTCCTGTACACAAGGAAACCATTTACTATGCTGGGTGGTAACCACAGAACCAAATTTAGTGGGTAATTAAAGCGCTCCAATTGGATTAAGCCTGTGTAGGTTTATATTCAAGGGATGGTTGGAGTTTATTGCTCACATAATGCCACACAGGGATGAGTGAAGCTGGTCACTCTCATCTTAAATGTCAGGACCAATTTGCCTAGCCCCGGGCTCTTATGCTCCTCATGGGGCAATATAGGATTGGATGATGAAAGGATGGATGGACTAAGTGACCCTCATTTCATAATGAATCAGTATGCGATGAATTGCTTATACAGTGGCAAAAAAGTCTGGACCTTTTTTCAACACATAATACCATTTTCGCTTATATGATCATTATGATCCCACACGATGCCTCACTGGTTGATATACAGTTGCTATTTTCGCTAATATGATTAGCAACACAAGTCTACGGTCATTTATCTGTCCAAAATGGCCATTGCACCCATCACTACTGGGTGTATTAGTGTCAGTGATAGAACAAGAGTTGGAGTTCCAGCAGCAAGTAATGTGCAGTACAGTAATGTGAAATAACAACCAGTTTAAGAGAGTTCAAAACTTATTTTTAAACCTATTTTTAGTGGTAAGCAGCATGCAAACTGCAGTGATGTGAAATAACTACCAGTTTTGGCGAGTTGGAAATTTGATTTTAGACTTTGTTGGGTGGGTGACCCTTGACCAAAAACATGCTATAATTGACATTATGCAATAAATCACTATGTGATGGATTTTTTTCAAATACATCCTCATTGTAAAACAAAGATGTGCTGTGCCATACCCATTTAGAGGTGCATGGGCTCAAGGGTTGGCTACAATAGTCCAGTAACTAGACTGTATTCAAGGGAAGCTCACCATCCTTCTTCCCTTAATGGTATTACATTATCAATAAATCTTCAGTCACCTCTTGAGGATGCAGATCATCATACTCACTATGGTTACAATGCCTCAGCTGGAATGATATCTTTGCACAGGTTCCACTGTCAGAGGATGACTGGAGGTTTTATCATCGAGTTGTTGCTTAACCCTAGTTTATCTGACTGAGCATACCCATTTTCCCATCATCTACCCTTAACCTCTTCACTCTGATGATGTATCTTTCACTATATTCTTGCTACCTTCAGATGATTTCAATCAGCTTACATCAAACCTCTTGTAATTAAGGGGTTATTGATGGCTATATCTAACTTCTGTACTCAAAAAAATGTTTCCTAAACCTACCATCTGAAGATAGCAAGACTGAATATAAAATGATGCTGCCAGACTGAAAGGGGTTACATTTTCTGTACATAGGTAACCTAGTCATCAGGTCCCCACACTATATAGGTAAATAGCAACTGGCTGTTATCATTTTTAATAAACACTCAACTTTCATTTTCTTTACAGTGCTTACAATACTGTGTTAGTGACTGTGTAAAATCTCATTAGAAGTTAGTTTTTTTTCCTACAGGAAAACACTTACTTTCACTTGCTTCTGCCACAACATTTACAATAGTTAGTTTACATTTAAATTAACACTTACTTTCATTTTCTTCCACCACAGTGTTTACAATAATTGGTGACTGCCTCCACTCTGCTGGGTGCACTCTTCAGCCTCTCTCTAACTCTTGGCCTTGATGACAACACTGGCCGCCTTCCATCATCCCAAAGGCTGGAATGATTGATGTACTGCGTCTCCTGGCCTTGCTCCCTCCAGTCATCCAGAGTCATGGTTTTCTGCTTTCTGATAAGGTCCTCTATCTCTCTATTCCTCAATGAAGAGGCCTGGAGAGCAGTGGGTTTTACCTGTAACATCACATAATTATAAGACATACCTAAAAAAAAAAAAACTATCAACTAATGCAATTGTGCCAGATGCGAATGTCTTTATGTGGTGGTACCAGTATAACCAAATTCACTACCAGGTTATACAAATGCCCCTCAACTCCCTCCCAATCCCCTGAAAGGAGGATGGTAAACTGCAAGAGAATGGTGTTTTACCTTGCTTGCCAGTGGGTTAATGTTCTGATAAACTTAGGGCCTCAACAACAACAGCAACAACATACATAATAAGGTTTAACCCCTTTGATCCGATGATCAATTTTTCTATTATATTCCTGCTACTGTATTTTCAGACAATTCTGTTCAACTTCAGCAAAGTGACCAAATTACCTGCTTCTTGTGTAAATGAACATTGTAAGAGGTCTTGTCTCCAATGTGCCTAACTGATGCACCAGTTCCACAGGGCACATAGTTAACCCTGTTCCGTTGGTAGTAGTTCTTTCGTGTGGTCCGCGACAGCTGGGATGTGAGAGGATACCTCTGGCTCTTTATCATTCGGGACTTGGCTGAAGTGGTTCTTCTGGGAGCTTCGCTTGTGTCCTCTGTTACAGCTGAGACATGGGATATTTTGTCATGAGAACACAGTAATCAAACATAAAAACTTACATTTAAAAAACAGTAAATACGTTAGTATTAGGTCCTTTCATCCACTGGTAGCATTCCACGTGTCACAGTCCTGAGCCATTTCCCTGCTCAGTTCTCCAGCTCAGAGGATTCTACACATGACCTCACCCCACATGTTTTTGGTCTACCTCTGGACACTGCTCTCCACGTTCATTTCTGTGACCCTTCTCAACCAATCCTTCTCATTCATACTCTCAAAACACAAAATTAAACAGAGTGTGGCACAGTTCATTCTTTAACCTCCTAAATCCATTGACATCTTTTTTTTATCTTATTCCAGCTATTATCAGCTCCTTTTGTCATCTTAAGAAATGCTTCTTGAACTGAATAGTTGATGACAGTCATATTCTTGAACTCAATAGTTGATGAAGGTCATATCTAACTCCTCCAGTTTGAAAATTTTCTCCTTGCCTGAAAAAAAGCAACAAGAAAAGTAGGGAAGATGTTACTATATTAACCGCTAAAAGACGGGTGTCCGCATATGCTGTCCAAAGGTACTAGGGCCAAAAAGACGGGTGTCCGCATATGTGGTCACCCCCCCAGTCCCTAACCTGCCCACCCCACCCTTCTACCACCACACCCACCCACCACCCACCATCCACCCCCACCCTCACCCCACCCCCACCCCCCACCCTCCCCCCACCACCCCCAACCACCCCACTCCCAAACCCCCACTGCCCCCCAATTCCCCCCACTGTCCCCCTAATACCCTCCACAGCCCCCTACCACCCCTAATCCCCACCCTCCCACCACTCCTGCCCTCACCACCCCCTCCCCCATCCCCCACAATCCCCAATCCCCCAACTGCATCCCCACCATCCCCCACTCCC
>JAGKTI010002017.1:53187-69860 GCA_018397915.1 Birgus latro
CGTCTGTTTATGGAAGGTACGTCTGTTTATGGAAGGTACGTCTGTTTATGGAAGGTACGTGTGTTTATGAAAGGTACGCAACGCTTATACCTCGTCTGTTTATGCTGTCATGATTGGAATAACCATTTTGCTTCACCTTCGCCTCAAAACGCAATTTCTCCAACTTGAATGCTGAGTTACAAGATATTAACAATAGATTACGATGCCAGTCACGAGGAAGTGCAATGGAAAGGATGTAGAGCCGTAGCATTGTTACCTCCACCATCGAAGTTGGAGGTTATGCTTTCACCTGTATCTCTCTGTCTGTCAGTCTATTTAAGGACAAGATATCTCAAAAAACTGTGATCGCCTTACAATGAAATATAACGAGTAGGTGGGAAGTGGTTCGAGGAAGAGTTTGTTAGATTTTGAAGTGCATGCAAATTCGGATGCCGGAATAAACCATAAATTTCACTGGCGTCGATGAGGGTATGCGATCTCTGAGATGAAGTAACAGGGCAGACTATAACTGTAGAACAAGACTAATATGTGAAACCGTAAAAGTATTCGTCTGGTGGGAGAGAGGAATTGCAGCATTAAGTTTTAGATATTATTGGCGTAGGTGGGTGTATTTTTTTTTTTAATTGCAAGGAAGAAGGAACCAAAGGCCTTTTTCTGCCACTGGACAACACGAAAAAAGAGGAAAATAAAGGCGAGAAAATAGGCCAAGTTATGAAGACCCTATATCACTATAAAGGTAATGCTATACGCTTTGTTCATCCTGCAAATAGTTTAGAATCCTCTGCAGACACTACCTTTGACCTATAAATACATTTTTTTCCCCTCCAGGATGCCCGTGATGCGTGTGACCGTGTTGGCAGTAAGTTGACAGAACCTTTGACCCGAGGCCAGTTCGTTGACCTCATCCAGTACCTCGCCCTCAGACCCGCCGCCACAGGTAACAGTACCCTAATGTGCACCTGTCATATGCTAATTGGATTTTGAGATTCTTAACATATTTTTCTTTGCGATTTGGTTTGTTTATTACACGTTAATATTTACTCGTTTATATGTACCTTTTGTTATGGACATTGGTTGTTCCAATAACGTGCTAAAGTGTATCAAAGCTAAATAAAAATCATTGACTAAAATTAGCCATTGCGAAAACAGATGATTAAAAAATGCTGAGAAAGTTACTAAAATTATTGTGAAAATCGACTAAATATGACACAAAAACAATGCTATATCAGCTGAAAATAAAGGTCTCAAGTGGAATGACATTAAGAAACAGATTAAAGTAAGAAGCAGAACGGGGAGCGAGTGAGTCCTTACGTGCCAAATATAGGCGCTAAGTGACTAAGCTTTAGGCCTTTTCTCTCGTCGGTTCAATGAAGCTCCCTAACACCTCTTCCTTAGAGATTTATTTTTGGATATGTCTGGCTAATGTCCTTCTGTATGCCGCTTATGCAGAGTAGAGCAATATTGAAAGAGTTTATGTAGCGTCACATAGCCTGTATGATTAAAACTCTTAATATACTTACGCTAATTAATGTTCTGTGTTGCAGGGTTCAGCTACTGGATTGGGGGTGTTTATCCGGGAGTGTCATGGCGGTGGGCGTACGCAGGGGAAGAGGTGACACTGGCGCCAAGCTACTGGACAGGTGAGGACGCCGCAGGGCAAAAGATGGCGCCAGGGGACACCAATCACGGCCTCTGTCTCTCCTTCACCTACCTGGTCAAGGCGGAGACGTACTACTTTGCGCCCGACCAGTGTGGCTACGAGAAGTACTTCGTCTGTGAGCTGCTGGAACACGCCAACGCCTAGACTACACCTGGGAAAATGGCGCCAAAACCAGGGAGAACTAAAATAAACTTACTAATAGGAACTTTGACAAGGTAGAAACATATTACTTTGCGCCCGACCACGCCAACGCCTAAAACACACTTGGGAAAAGGGCGCTAATATCGGGGACAATTCAAAACAAACTTGCGATCAGAATTTTGACAACAAGGCGAGATATACAATAAGAAAAGTGTAGTGTTTTGTCAGTGAGCTGCTGAAACACGTCAACATCTAGACAACAATCGAGAAAATGGCGCCAAAATCAGGGACATTAAAAAAAAAGTTGCAAATCAGAACGTCACTTCGCCCCAGATCACCGCGATTAGAGAAGCACAGTATTATGTCTTTGAGCTGCTGGAACCCGCTAATACTTATATTACACTTGGGAAAATGGCGTCAGAATCAGGGGCATCTCAGAAGAAACTTGATAATCAGAATTTTGACAGTGAGACGGAAAAATACTCTATTTTGCGCAGAACAAGTGTTACTACGAGAACTATTCAGTTTGTGAGATGCTGCAGCACGGTACAAGAGGTCCTCCCAGAGATAAATAATAAACAAAATAATAATACACAAAAGACACATTCGCACTGGTAGTAGTAGTAGTAGTAGTAGTAGTAGTAGTAGTAGTTGTTCCCTAGGCAGTCTGGCCGAACAACTCCGAGTCCTTAAGGAAGGCCATGGCCGAGACCGGGCTTTCCCACAGAGCTCTCAAGATGTGTATGTTGTGTTGTTGGCGTAGGTGGTTGTGTGCAGTGACCTGGTGATATGAAAAGGTTTATTCTTCCTCTTTTTACTCTAATTTGGCCTTTCATCCATCTCTCCATCTTGAATGCTGAATTGTACCAAGATATTAGCCCTAGAATATGATGCCAGTCACGAAGAAGTGCAAAGGACGTAGAACCGCAGCATTGTTCTACCACTCAGCTACGTGAAATAAGCTGCACGAGGACGAAAATTTGGGCCAAGTTATGGTAAAAAGGGTATAGTGGAATGATCTCAGTTATATACAGTATTTTCGTTTTAAGAGATCCATTCATTATTTTCTGTAGTCCTGAAATACTAATCCATTTCTACTCATGTCCTTTAAATACAAAATAACTGTAATCTCAGTAACTTAAGTAACACCAAAGTCGCCACCACTCCACTTAAGTTGTCAGTTTAAAATCATATCATCTTTAGTGAACTTTATAAATTCAACTTTGGTAATGACAAAAAACTAACAAAAAATAGTGATTATAGTTGGTTTCATTTCATTTGATGGAACGAGCCACTTTTCCACGCTACGTACTGATTGCTTGAAATTGGCTGGGCCTGTGTTATGAGACGGGAATGGGTCTCCTTGGTTAGTCAAATTTGCCCTCTGTATGATTACACTTGGTCGTCAAACGAACAGAAATAACAGATTTTAGTCAAATGGACTAGTCTTCTTGGTTACTAGTCAAATCAACCCTCCTATAAGACTACACTTGGCCATCTGTCAATCTATCTATAGCCAGACACCATAATCTCGTAAGGGGTGGCCGTTTGATTTTGAGATAGTTGTTTTACGGGGAGGGGCACTAACCCTTAGCCAACCCACTAGCTGACACGTAGGGAACACGTATGGGTTGGTTATATGGTTACCACCCAACGTTGTAAAATGGTTTCCTGGCTTACAGGAAGCCATTAGCCTTGTCACTCAATGAAAAGCAACCTGAAAAGGAGAGAAGAGTAATAAAAGTGACAGGAAAGATGGAAGAAATAGGAAGAAAGGAGGACAGAAAGATAAAGAATGATAAGGTGAAGGAAGAATTAGGCAGCACTACATCAAACGAGTGGATGATGGTCGCCACCACCTACCATCTTGGCCATCAAACGAAAAAAAAAAAATCTTCGCCAAATGGAAACAGATTACAGATTTACAGAATGAAAAAAATAAAACATTGCATATTTTAGGACCAGTAGTAATATTGCACTCGTAGCTACGGTGTTGCTTACGCTGAAATCAATATTGCACAGTAAAAAGCCTGTTGATCTTTACTGGTTTTATTACCCTATTAAATTCCATATATGAGCGAGGGGGGCGTGAGCTGGGAGCAGGGCAGTGATATGGGACAGGGCGACATGGAGGCGATTTGTTTGTGGCCACCCCTAACGGGATTAAGGCGTCTGGCAATAGATGGATAGATAGACGGAAGTTCCACAATACACAGTACAATGGTCCGTATTATCGTCTGTAAAGAAAGCTCCCTAAAACCTGTTCCTTAGCGATTTATTTTTGGATATGTTTGGTTAATACGCTTTTCTACGTAATTTATGCATAGTATGGTGACGGTACAAATATTTTTAAAACAGAAGAGGACAGTATGGTGTATTAGGCAAAGCAAATCGCTTAGGAAAAGGTGTTGGGAAACTTCCTCAACCGACGAGAATATAGCCTTAGATTTTACAAACTTTTTACTGCTAGAAATCTGTCCTAAGCTGAGGAAAATCGCCTGTCAGTGGCAATAATTATTCTGACACACACACACACACACACACACACACACACACACACACACACATACACACACACAAGAGAATATGTAAATAAAACAGCAAAAACTGAGCATTAAAGTGAAATATGCAAAATAAATCGCTGAGGAAAAGGCGCTTCGGTGGAAAAACTAATAAATAAAGGAAATATTAAAGTCAAATACGGAAAATAAATCGATAAAGAAATAGTGCTACGAGAAAAAAAAAAACATTATATAAAAGGCATGTATACAAAACTAAATCACTGAGGAAAAAGTGATACAAAACAAATAAAATGAGAGCAAAAAATGGAAAACAAATCGCAGAGGAAAAGGTGCTACGTACATTTATGACAACCAGAAAAACGACTTTATTTTCACGATAGCTGCAAAATCCATAAACCTACAGTACGTGTCAAAAGCATTCCTTGATAAATAGCACTTAATACAGGGTGGTTCATATATAACACTCCTCTTTCTCGTGTGTTGTAGGGACGGCTCAGGGATATCAGTGTCTATCCCTCAACATTTCCTCATCTCCTACTTCCACTGCCACACTCATGCCCACAGCAGCAGACTGAGCCAGGAGTATTAATGGACCACCTTGTACATCTAATTAAAATCCTGAGTAACAACACACAACACAACAGTATAGAAAGAGTATAATTATTTACACGTATTTACAAGCGATTTACAAGGGATTTACACGGGGTTTACAAGGGATTTACAACGACCTGGGGTAACACAGGAACCCTAAACAGTCGTGTAAAAAAAATGAAATAAATCCAGGTACTCTTAGGCTGTGTACAAGGTGATGCAAAAGTCAGGGTACATATGAGGGGGGGATTAATGACGGTGACAGCTAGGCACGCATTTTCATCGGTTGAGGTAGCTCCCTAACACCTTTTCCTTAGCTGTTTATTTCTGGATACAGCTGGCTAATATCCTTTTACACGTTTTCTATGCAGAGTTTGGCGATATTAAAATCTGTTTAGGACATTCAGGTGCAATAAGGACATTTGGGTGCAATAAGAAGGGCATTTAGGTGCAATAAGAAAATAAGTCGCCGAGGAATAATTGTTAGGGAGCTTCTTCAATCCACGACGCTCAGAAACATGTTACGTCACTGAGAGGAACGTCTTCACACGCACACTGACGCTGACGGTGGCTATACGGAACACGGCCTGTGACTAATTTCTCTCGTGTTGGTGTTTGCCGCTATCAGTCCAACGCCAACGAAGCAAGATCGTATCATTTTCGCCAACGCGCCCTATACTGTATCGCTAGACTGTGTGTGTGTGTGTGTGTGTGTGTGTGTGTGTGTGTGTGTGGGCTCTCATACATAATGCGATATTTAGGGAGTGTGGCCCCCTAATGATTCTTGGGGGGGTCAGCCTTCTCCAGAAAAATAAAACAATGAAAAATATGGGAAAGTGAGCACATGGATTTCTCAGGTCGGTTCGTCTGGTTCCTTGACAATGCCTTCCACTGTATAAGGTTTTTACCATAATTTTTAGTAAGGTCAGTCCCCTCGCTGAATAAAAAAAAATCTCAGAAGTAGTGACAGGAGAACATACAACGCTTTGATATTTTAGTGCATGTTTTACAAAGGACTCTTATCCGTAGTGTGATATTTGAGAGGCGTGATCCCTCTAATGATTCTTGCAGGTCAGCCCCCCTCGCAAAAATAAAATATGATCAGAAATAGGGGCTTGTGAGGATATGGATTTAAAAGACATCGGCTTACCTATCGCGGGAATGTCTATGCAGTTTCTATGTTTTATCTCAGTGCACAGAAAGAAAGTGTACATATACCTTATTGTTACTGTCGCTGATACTGTTGTTGTTTGTGTTGTTGTTCCTTAACCCAAGTGTCATGGCAAGGAGACCCGTCAAACACAGGTAAGTAAATGCTTCTGTGGGCCTGTCTTACACTGGCGCCCCCTAGTGACAGCCAGCGCTTCACCTGGGTTCAACCAGAGTCCTTTCCACGGCGAGGTGCGGGGAAATAAGAGGTGGTTTGACTCCTGGGTGGACGACACATATCCTCCACAGGGTTCACAGTGCCACCACGTGTAGGCTGTTCGTTAGCGCCTCTATATCTTTACGTCGTGTAGTGTTTCCCTATGTAACCTGACTTTTGAATCACGCTGTATGTCTGGTCTCATCGGGGTGAGGGGGCCAAGTACGCACAAAAAAATGTATATACCCATTACAGTATCACACAATAAGGCTTCTGAAGTGTGCCAACAAACATATAAATATAATGGCTTTCAACAGGTCAACAAATATATAAATACAATGATTTCCTTATACATTAATATTGTATGTGTATAAAATTAAACCACATCAAGTATAAATAACAACACAGAAAGCTCTACCTTATAAAGTAACTCATTAAAATAACCGTAAAAAATATATATTTATATCTTATGAATAATTTACTTGACTGATAAATACTAAAAGACTAATTATTACAGTACAAACATAAAGCTTTAACATCACGATGGCCACACACATTACAGTACCTATCAAGAGTAAAGTCTGATTCGGTCCAACACTTTTCAATAATGCACAGGCATCAGGAAAAGTTAGGCGACACTTCTCTGGCGTCTGTGGCAATGGGAAGCGTCACTGTAGCTATTTTTTACGAGATGGCAGCCAGAGCGTATGAGAGAGAAGGTTATCCTCTGTTGTTTTGGGAGGAATGAGCAAAATGGAAGGCAGGGGACATTACTGCCAGGGAATTGTCAGCGAGCCCGTGTTTATGACTGTAGATTAACTAAGTCCTTGATTATCTTTGTCCACGAACCAGAAATAAATAAATTCTCTCTACAGATACCATAATACAAAAACAGAACAATAGTCAGTCCCATATGACCTCTCTTGTTGCACGAGTCCTACGCCTAAGTGTACAGAAATATCTTTAATCATTGCCAACCAGGTCGTAGGAACTCTTGAGACTAGGCAACTGCAGTCCAAATAATTTACGACAGAGCAGACTATCCTACGACCCTGGCAGAGTTTTATATATTTCAAAAATACTGAAGCCATCTCTTGAATTCAAACCATGGCACGATCCTACGCGGGCGTTTCCTGTCGAGACTCCCACTGACCACTGACAACTAGTAATAACAATAATAATAATAATAATAATAATAATAACTTAAGGCATACAGCACATACAAATTGATGAAAACAATTTGAGTTGACAAGATACTTAAATATATTCGTTTACGGTTTACTAATGCACCGCGGCCTATACCATAGTTGGGTCGCTAGCTAATGTTATGGGCTCGGTGTAGATGTCCTCTTCGCTCCTCTCTATGGTCAGTCTGGGCAGTGGGGTTGGCAGGTAGTTAGAGGACGAGCCTGAGGTGGAGGGGTTCGCGCCTGTGCTCAAGCCTGATATCCTGATGACTGATTTGTGTGGGGTTTTGATGGGCTCCTCCTCAGTGCTGGACAGAGTTGAGGCGCTGGAGGGCGAGCACTGACACAAAGCCTCCGTTGGTTGCTCCTGCAGTCGCTTTCTCTCACGTTTGATGGCGCGGAGGGATTTTTTGGGCTTTTCATCTGAGCTGTTCTCTGGTGTCTTTCGAGGAACGACCATGTAGCCGTAATAATTGAGCATCCCCGGGTAGTACGACCTGAAGGAGGGACACTGATGTTCGGGGTGGAAGACGCTCAGTAGCTCATTGTTGACTTGTCGCTTCCTCTGACGCACTGTGGCAGGGACCGGCAAATTGTGGAAGGGTGGATTATAGACTCCCATTGCCTCCTCCTCCACCAGGGTTGATCCAGGGGGCGCCATCATATCCTCACTGCCCTGCCTGACCTTCTCCGCCGGCTGTGAGATGAAGGTGACCTGTGAGGGGCTGCAGGGAGCGGACTTATTGCGACTGCGGAAGAACGTGGCCGTGACGAAGGCAATGGAGGAGATGCAGAAAATGCCCGCCACACCCAGCGTGATAAAGAGGTACAGTCGACACTCCTTGGCCTCAATGGACTCCTGCTGAACATCCACATCTGCAGAACATTGTAGAAAAATAATTATGGTTCCTGCAACGTTAAATCCATGAAGACTTTAATATTTCAAATGCTTCAGTAATTTACTTTGCCTCGGGGTAGCGTGTCTGCATATGCAATAACACAGACCTACGTTATACCTTAGTATTTTAAGGAATGGCATTGAAGGAGTTACAAAGCTGTTTGTTTTTGTTTTGCTATTTAGGCCAACTCCTTTTTCACTCATAGGCGTGTATTGCAACAAAATTAGAGCCAAGTAAAGTGACTGCCTCATCAAATTTACGACATACACATCAGTTTAAATACAAACTTGTTACCTGGTAGTTTAACTCTAACGTTCAGGTTTCTCTTCCACTGTGTTGTGTTGTCTCTACGCTGACTGGCGGAGGACGGTGGTAGGGAAGAGGAGGATTGGGTGGAGGGTGGAGTGAGGCGAGGGAGGCTGGAGGTGATAGGTGGAGGGTATGGAGGGATGGAGCTAGGGAAGGTGGAGGTAGGGATTGTGGTGGTGATGGTGACCTGATTCACAGCTCGCCTCCTTCGTCCATATCCCAGTAGATCCTCCTCGCCCTCACCTTCACAGTTTGACTGGCGGGGATAAATAATGAACAAGGTGTATTTCTATTAATTGTCTGGTGAGAAAAAGAACAAGAGGCCCTTTTATTTATCAGTGAAAGGTAATATGGACAACATCTCAAAAACAACAAAATCCTGGATCCGACAATGACTAGGTGACTGAGAAGCTTAATAGAACCAATTTACACACATTCATGCTTCTATAACCCACCCACCTGAATAAATTGGCTTGTCGGTAGGAGGAACAGAGTAGATGTGACTGTAAGCAGGTAAAAAAAAGTTCGTACGACTTAAAAAAGTCATCTTAAATTGAATGAAACGTACTCACCGCTCCTACGACTCAAAAAAAAAAAATCACCTTAAATTAACTCAGATACTGTATACGCACCGACTCCCACGGCTCAAAAAAATCACCTTAAATTGACTCTATTAACTCAAATGTACTCACCGGTGCGCAGTCCTGAGCCTCCACACAGCCTATGACGTTGGCAGTGATCATAAGAGTGTCCCCCGCCACCATGTCTTGAAACATAAACATTCGGAAGTTAAAGTTGTTGATCAGAGGGTTCCGCGGGTCTCTCTTTGGGTGCTTGCGGGCGATTACCTATGGGGATGGTGAAGGTGAAGTTATAATTAAAGATGAAGTTGTTAGCCGGCCGGAGTACAGGTGAAGTTGAAGGTGAAGTTATAATTGATACTGAAGGTGAGGTTTTAACTGAAGCTGAAGGGGAATACAGGTGAAGATGAAAGTGAAGTTATAATTAAAGTTGAAGCTGATGTTATAAATGAAGTTGCTGGTGAAGGGAAAAAAATTCAGTTGCATGTGACCTAGATCTTGTGAAAAAACATATTAATAGTAGATATATTGTACAGATATATTGCACTGTATGAAAGAAAAATCAGACGTGCAAAATACCAATACATTTACGTACGAGACCTTAACCTAGGATAAAAATAAAATACATACATAATATAACAAAGGATAATTGTACGTAATCTTGACGTAACACGAAACAGGTGTGCAAAATAAAAGAACTTGACCTTATATGAAAAAAATCGATGTCTAGAACAAGAAAAGGAAATAGTATGTGACCTTGTATGATGGATTTCGGCAGCCGTCAGCGAATACGAGGTCAGCCGCGTTGAGGATGGAGCGTGACCTAGGATTGCCTACCTTCTGGACAATGATGGTTGTGATGCGACTGTACTGCCAACCTGAAATACATTGAGGCATTTAGAGACACATATAAAACAGTATCAGTACCGTTATCATCAGTTATATCATCGATCATCCTCAGTAATACCTTCCATCATCATCATCACCTACAATGTCTTCCATCATCATCATCATCATCATCATCATCGTGCGAATTTACCAGCAGGAGACACAGCAAACGACCCACCGTCAAAAAAGGGCATAAACCACTCGTACCATGCAAAACAAACACGTTCCAAACACGACAAACGTACCATCTCCAGCCCTAACGATGGACCTCAGTTGCACCTCCTCTCCCAAGTCGAGTTCCACCTCGGGAGTGACGATGGAGGCGAAGATTTCCGTCCCAGGGAGCTTGCGGAACAACCCTATCTCACACTGGAACTCCTGGCGACCTCCCTCGAACACAGACGCCTCACTCAGTCCTCCGCTGTGGGTGTGGGGCGTGGGTGTGGGTGGGGGAGTGGTAAGAGAGAGGGGTGGGATGGTGGGTGTGGGTAATGGTGGGGGAGTGATAAGGATGAGGGGCGGGATGGTGGGAGTGGGGTGTGGGGTGTGGGTGTGGGTGGAGGAGTGATAAGGGGTGGGTGGGATGGTGGGGGAGGGAGTGACAATATAAGGTAAAGTGGGATGGGTAGTGGGTGTAAGGCGGGGCTGTGGGGGGTGGGATGGGGCACTTAAAATAAAAGGGAAGATGGGTGAGTGGCGTGCGAAGGAAGAGTGGGGTGTGAGGGGTGGGTCGAGGATTGGTGTGGTTGGGGGTGGGATCCATAAAATATGAGCAAGTGAGAAGGTATGAGTGTAAGAGGAGAGTGTAGGCATGAGTGGTGATGATGAAGTGATTGTGCAAAGGATGGTAAGGGAGTGACTGGTGATGGTAGTGGATGGATGATGTGGTGGAAAGCAAGCAGGTAAGGTGGTTGTGGGTGGTGGTGGAGGACGGGTGGATTGATGTAAGGTAGGTAGCTTAGGTGGGTCTGGTTGTTGGTAGTGGATGGGTGGATTTGTGGAGAGTAGGTAGGTAAGATGGTCATGGTTATAAGATGGTGATTTGGTTTAGGGCGAAGAACACATCCACAGATATATACAAACTGAATCACCCTAGCACGATAACATTTAGAAATATTTAAATCATGCAATGGCTTTAAAAACGACAACTGAGAGGTTCAGTGCATTGAAAAGACTGATAAGGCCTGTTCTCACTAATAGCTGGCCAATCATTAACTACTGACCTCAAGTTTGATAACCTGAGGAAGTGATTGATAGAACTGGGTCATGCTCCTCCGAAGGGCCTCGTTCTCTCGCCCAAAATATGACCCCTCAGTTAGTAATATTTTTCTCTCTACCGACACCAGGAAGATTTTATTAGTTCGCTAAATCAAGGGTCTACTCTGTTCTAAGTTAGGGTTTGAGACGTATAAAACACAATTCAGTACAGTGCCTTGCTACTTAGTTAGGATGTGAGGGACGTAACTTACATAGTGTGTTTGTATGTGTGTGTGTGTGTGTGTAAAGGATGAATGAATAATAAGCTAAGGATAGACAACAGTGCCAATAACATCAATGTAGGCTCCCAGAAAGAGAAGAAGAGTTAGCAGCGTTAACAGAGTCGATGGTTGTAAACAGGGTGTCAGTTGGTGTCAGGATATTGTCACTTGGTGGTTCAGGAGGGTGTCGACTCTCGGTGGTGTCAGGAGAGTGTCATCTCTTGATGGTTTCTGGAGGGTGTCAACTCTTGAATAAAAAGAACCTTCCCGCGTAAACAGCCATGATTGCTAGTCACCAGGTAAAGACATTCACAAATCGACTTTTAAACTGAAAATAACAATCGAACTGAAACGACATGCAGAAAATATATTAACCATGTCACAGGTAGGGATGTTTAGACTCACTTCTCACATGAAGAGGGTGTCACGGAACATTCAAAGCCACCCAGGATACGACACCTTAGTCCTGAGTGACACCTGACTCGATATATAATTGAGAGGAGACTGTGCAAGCTCTCCAGCATGAACAATGACAGTGTATGAATTATCTGGTATTTGAAACGTCTAAAAATAACTATGTGGTAGATAGGACTGATGCTTTATTTTATTTATTTATTTATTTATATTCTTTTCTATAATTCACGAGTGTGGCACAGTTTAAGAGAACAGCAGTTAACCATTATTTAAATCTGCAACAATCGTGAGCGTAACACATCTGCTACATTTGTTATGGTGAGAGAAGGAATTTAACTACACGGGATTAATTTAGTACACTATGTACACACCCCTGCTATACCAACACCTACACGAAAATTACGTGGTGCCAAGACATGCAGGTGAATAACGTATAGCTTAGTAGGACCATTTTCCCTATCAAACTAATCCGCCAATAATCCAGGCTGAGGGATTGTGTTCTCGCTGGATTAGGATATTTAGTAGCACGTCTTCCTTAGAGATTGTGTTCGCTTACTCGTATACGCTACTGATGTTATTGTGGCGATAAGAGAACAAATTATATTAGAGATGTTCTTTTTCTTGCTGTGGCCCCAGGCTCATCTGTTCGTGAACCCAGTGGACTGAGGACTAAAGCTGCCCCTCTCCTGCAGTACACTATCCTTCTTTGGTGGATCAGAGAGAAAGTCTGGTTATATCAGTGCAACTACATGAAGGCACCCATCTCCTGTACTTACGAGAGAATAAAGTGCACCATGAAATATAAATTGCTAATGCTGAAGTGCTAGGAAATCTGTGTCAACAAGATTACGACCCCAAGTCTAACACAAAACAGCTACAACCATGCAGTACGAGTCGTGCGTGAGTGGTCCCGGTGAAGGGTTAAGTATGTGGGCCAGCAGATGACTAGCCTTCTGCCCTGGTGCGTGAGTAGGTCTGAGAGAGGACAGGGGAGAAGGGTAGGTGGAAATGGGAATGTTGGTGCCTACATTGCCTCTTTGGCGGCGTACTTTGCAGTGGCTACCCTGAGCACGTGTGTATCTTGGGCCGTCTTGTCCTGCGGCCGGCACCGGATCTGGATGATGGCGTCCTCAGGCAGTTTCAATCCATTCACCAGGGGGAACCGCAGCTGCAGGCACATCCACACCTGAGACAAAGATGATTAATTATTACGATCTTCTCAATAAAAAAAATACATAAAAAGATAAATAAAAAATGTGTGGCTTGATACCCTAGTAGTCAGAACGCCCTAGGTAAAGTTACTGACACATGATTCTTGACACAGTTCTCACCACTTAATTAAACTGACCAAACTTCCTAACACTGTCCTCTTCTCTCCATCCTGGCAATACTTTCCTTCGCTTTTAAACCACTTGTCCTTTCACTGGGCTCTCCTCTCCCTCCGGCTGTCGAGTCTTCTAACACTGTTCGTAATTTCTCACTGGCTTGACATTTCCTGACACTTTGCTCACCTCTCCATCAGGGTAAAACATTTCCTTAACTCTTCATACTCTCTTACTGACAACACATTTCTCCCCTCCCAAATCATACTTCATGCCACTTTCCTCACTTCACTAGGCCGACAGCACATTTCTCCATTCCAAAACCACACTTCAGTACACTCTTCTCGCCTCTCCATTAGGCTGAATACATTTTCATTCCTAAACTACACTATTACACCTTTTCTCTCACCTCTCCATTAAGTACCAAAGCACAATTCAGTATACTTTTCTCACCTCTCCACTAGACTGCCAACACGCTTCTCCATTCTCAAGCCACAATGCACCACACTCGCCTCACCTCTCCATTGGGCTGGCGACATTTTCTGACACCACAGCGGTCCAGATCTGATACAATGAGCTGGAACATGTCATTGGTGAGCTGGGTGGGGATCATGCGACAGGCCGTGTTGATGGTGGGGTCTACGGAGGGTCGGTCCTCAAACACCGGTATAGCGTTGTGACCGAGGGGAAGCGACAGCACGGCCATGAAGGAGCTGGTGCTGCCTGTGTCCATGCATCTTATCTCTGAAACGGAGACCCTCTTTTACGCCATGCACTTAATACCTGCCACAATGAAGAGACTCATTCTTAGGCCAACAAATCCGTCTCGTGTTTGTCTGATCTATCCTACCAATCTAGCATCAACCAGTACTAAAACAGATGCTCGAGAGCCAAGTAAAGGCGTGTAAAAGGGGGAGGACTTAAATGATTCACTCCTTAATATCACATTTCAAACCACAAAGGAACCACTAACTGAAAGGAATAATGGTTATATCTGTAATGCACTTGACAGGCTGTTGATGACTGGCTAAGTGCAACATTACTTCCTAATCTCTTTACTCGTTAGCATTATTAATTGACAACATATAACTGAGGGGGAAATATGGGTTAGTAAATGTATTCGGACATGTTGTATTCAGCCGATCATCACCAACCTATTAAATGCATTTTCGCCTCAATAAAATAAATGAGTATAGACCACATTGCACTGGGCAGAGATCCATGACAGCACACCACCATTACCAAATGCAATAACCCTTCTATCTTGTTTCCGAAATAGGTGTCCTTGTTCAATTTGGCGGGAACTTTACCTGTAACCTGTGTGTACGTGCCTTCAACCTGTATGTACGTAGCTGTAACCTGTGTGTGTCTACCTGTGCCTGTGTGTACGTACCTGTAACCTGTGTGTACCTACCTGTGACCTATGTGTACGTACCTGTAGCCTGTTTGCACGTACCTGTAATTTGTGTATCTACCTGTAACCTGTGTGTACGTACCTGTAACCTATGTGTATCTACCTGTAATCTGTGTATACGTACCTGTAACCTGTGCCTGGTCAGCTCCAGGCGGGGGGGCTGGTGCGCTGATGGGAGGAGGCACAGCAGGCGGACCAAAACTGCTGCCTGGGAGTATTACGCATATTCTATCAGTATTTTAAAGCCAAGAATTACTTAGATCCTTTGTAGCTAGACATATAGATATTCATTTCCATTTAGTAACATTTTTTTTTTTAATTTTTGTATCATGGTTCAGAAATTTTGGCTTATTTTTGGTGACTTCCTAGACATATTACTGTTTAATATGCAAAATAAATCGCCACGGAAGAGGTGTTAAGTCATCTGAAATACAACCCTGAGGAGGATACTGATAATGTGAAAATTGGCAGCCATACCTGGGAGAGAGGAAGGGGGTGTGGCTGGTGGAAGGATGGGCGGTATGGGCGTGGGCGGTGCGGGAGGGCGTATGGGTGGTGCGGGCGTGTTGATACCGGGTGGGAGGCCAACAGAGGGCGGAAGGAAGGCGGGAGGGGGTGCCGGGGGCCGGACTCCGGGGGGCAGACCAGCGCGACCCCCGGCAGTGTCTGAGTCTTCCTCTGGCTGAAGGTCATGGATATAATTAAAGTGGATTTAGTTAGGTTAGGTTAGATTAGGCTGGGTCAGGTGAGGTTACGTTGATTCAGGTTAGGTTAGGCTGGGTCAGGTGAGGTTAAGTTGAGTCAGGTTAGGATATGCTATGTTTGGTTAGGGTGGATAAGCTTAAGATATGTTACACTAGTTTACATTTGGTTAGATCAGCTTACATCACATGACATTAGGTTAGGTTAGGCTAGGTAAGGTCACCAATAGTATCTGCCACTTACCCTATCTGAAAGTCAAGGATGAATAGGAAGTGGAATTCATTACGTTTTAGCCCAGAAAAAGAAAAGAAAATAGTTCCCATGCAAAAGGGGTTTAAGGTAAATGTGGAAAAAGCTAAAGACAGAGGCAGAAGTACACACAAACGTTTCTTTAAAGAGGATAAACGTTTTCCTGAGGTAAACAGAGACCCAAGTACGAATAAATGTTCTTTTTTAACCCTTCAATCCCGTGACGTTTTTAGGGAGCTGCAAGACGATTTATTTATGTATTTATGTATTTATTTATTTATTAACTTATTTATTTATTTATTTATTTACTCCAGCTAGATTTAATTTGTACATTTCCTTTTTATTTTCCATTTTTTGAAGGTATAAGCGATCTATTATTTTTTTATTTTATTTTTAATTCTAGTTACAGGACGATTTTCTTCTTTTTATTTATTCTTTATTTTATTTATTCTTTATTTTCGGAAGTACGAGATGATTTATTTATTTTCTTTACCTTTATATTTATCATTTATTTTGATTCCTTCAGCTTCAAGACGATTTTATTATTTTTATTACTTTGTTCTTATTTTTATTTATTTTCATTTACACACACACACACACACACACACACACACACACACACACACACACACACACACGACTTTCTTCAGCTTAATGGGCACTGTTAATAAAGGGTGTGATGAAGGCTGCCACAAACCCCTCTAGGTCGAAAAATTTATCGTACGCTGAGCAAAATCGTCTGGAAATCGGAACAATAAAGCAAAATAAATAAATAGATAAATAAATAAGTCACCGGAATGAAGAGGCTAAGGCATATAGAAGAGAAAGAGTTTATTATTATTATTATTATTATTATTATTATTATTATTACTGTTGTTGTTATGGAAGACAGGATCCCAAGAGCCGATTCTCTCTCTCTCTCTCTCTCTCTCTCTCTCTCTCTCCCTCTC
>JAGKTI010002018.1:0-16868 GCA_018397915.1 Birgus latro
ATATCCACTTTCGCACTCTCAAGCACCTGTACAATCTCTCTCTCTTTCACCTCATCATTCATACCCCTCACATTCCAGGTCGCAATCTTAATCTCGTCCTTTGTCCATTCCTTTGTCGTCAACTTTTGGTCAGTCCTGGTCCGAGGCTTCCTGTTTGTATTTTTAGTTAGTTGTTTTTATGGGGTGGGGCACTAACCCACCACCAACCCTTTTAGTCGCCTCTTACGACAAGCAGGGATACTGGGGGAGAATTCTTTAACGCTGTGTAAACTTCGTCCTCTACATTGTCATCGATTGGGAAATCACTCTTGTCTTGAATTTCATACCGTGGCATGACATGTCTTTACTGGCCAGGTCACTGGTAACAGGTGAGTTGCCTAGACAATGGCAGGCAGGGCATATGTCACCTCATTCACGTTTCAATATATTTTTTTTCCATTAATGCCAACTATTTGATGCCATATTTTACATTTATTACACTGGGGAACAAATTTTTTTCTTATTTTCTGTTGCATGAGATTTTTCATCTGACTCTATGTAGAAATATTTTTTCAACGCCGATTTCAAATCTGAAATTGGTTTTCCTCTACATGCTTTAGTTTTCGTGCAATTTGAAACTTGTGATTTTCGCAAAAAAGGACACCCATTGCTATTTACACTAGGGATAGCTTGGGAACTAGGCTTAGATCCATCCTAACCTTAGACTAATTAGGCTAATTTTTTTGCACATACATCTGTTTTCTTTATTGTTAATTTTGGATTTTAGAGATTTATCTGATTTACACAAAAATAACAGATTTACACAAAAATAACACCTGTTTTTCAGATCTGATCATAGCTTGTTCAAATAGACATAAATGTTTAAATAATCCTGATGCCTTCTGTTACATATGTGGCTGCTACACACGTCAAAGGCGTAATATAACATCGTTTGTGAGGTGTGCCTATAAAGCCCATTTTCAAGTTCCCCTTGGTGACCAAGACAAGAAATGGGCTTCTCATATTGTGTGTCATAACTGTGAGGAAATGCTTCGTGACTGGACAAAAGGAAAACGAAAGGGTCTGCCTTTTGGAGTTCCCATAGTTTGGCGAGAACCCAAGGACCACAGAACTGACTTCTGTTTTTGCCTGGTCAACGCGAAGGGTGTCGGCAAGAAAAAACGGCATAAGATCTTCTATCCTAGTATTCCCTCAGCAATTCAACCTACTCCTTATTTGATGAAACAGTTTGTGAAGGCACTGAGTACTGATGGTGAATGTTTACAACATATATTTCTGCTTTTCCTGCTTTGTCTTTCGAGAAGATCAAAGCAGGTGTGTTCGATGGACCTCATATTCATGCCCTTGTACATGATGAGGAATTTGTCAGGAAGATGAATGACAAGAAGGCAGTGTGGCTGTCTTTCATGGCAGTTATACAAAACTTTCTTGGTAACAAAAAGGCAGATAATTATGAGGTTCTGGTTATTAGAATGCTGTTGGCTTTTTGCGATCTTGGGTGCAACATGAGTGTCAAGCTCCTTTTCTTGAATAGTCACCTTGATCGATTCCCAGAGAACCTTGGGGCTGTAAGTGATGAACAGGGAGAGCACTTCCATCAAGACCACACGATGATGAAAGAGAGCTACCAAGGGCAATGGGACAAAAATATGATGGCAGACTACTGCTGGAGCACCAAACGAGATGGCCCTGAGGAAGTCCACAAACGCAAGAGCTACAAACACAAATTCTTGCCTGAATAGGACCTATTTGAACTTTGTAATCCATCCTTATCAATTGTTCTGAAAGAGCTATCATCTTTATGTCGAAACATATGTTAATTTAAAGTACAGCTTAGAAAGTTATTGATGAATAAAAGGAAGAGAAGTACTAATAGGACAGAGCCTTGAGGAACACCACCACTGATAGCTCTAGAAGAACTGTGGCCGTCTACAACAGCAGCTATAGAACAACCAGAAAAGAAGCTAGAGATGAAGGTACAGATAAAAGGATAGAAACCATAAGTGGGTAGTTTGGAAATTACAGATTTATGCCAGACTCAACTGAATGCTTTTGAGATGTCAAGCGCAATGGCAAGGCTTTTGCCAAAGTCCCAAAAGGAGGATGACCAGGAGTCTGAAAGGCAGGTGAGAAGATAGCGTCCCTGGCGGAACCCATACTGACGATCAAAAAGGTTAGGAAAGATGCTTTAATTTGTTTGTTTGTTTGTTAAGAATAAGACTTGAAAACTTTTGAAATACAGGATGTAAAAGCAACTGGGGTATAGTTAGAAGGCTGGGAATGGTCACCCTTTTTTGGGACAGGCTGAATGAGAGCAAACTTCCAGCAAGAAGGAAAGGTGCAAGTTGATAAACAAGGACAGAAGAGTTTGCCTAGGCTGGATGTAAGCACAGTTCTTGAGGACAACAGGAGAGACCCCATCACGCCCATATGGTAGGATACTTACGACAGACTTAGGGAAATAACAGAGGAATTAGTTGGAGAAAAACAGAGAGGTTTTAGGAAAGGAAGAGGTTGTGTAGATCAGATATTCATCTTTACGTCTACTATTAGTGGGAAAGTTTATAGAGAAGGGAATGAAGTTGTAAGCAGCCTTCATGGATTTGGAGAAATCATATGACAGAGTGGATAGACAAGGAGTGAAGAAAATATTAAGAATATATGGAGTAAGTGGGAAACTGTTGAATGCCGTGATGAGTGTACATGAGGGTGCTAAGGCTGCAGTGTGAATGGACAGTGAACTGAGTAAATTTTTCTGTCTGCATGTTGGATTGAAACAGGGATGTGTCATGTCTCCATGGTTGTTCAATCTGTTTATGGATGGGGCTTTATAAGAAATACAAGGAGGGCAGTGGATGTTGAAGAGGCCCTAATGAGAGAGGGCAGTGTTTGGAAACTTCCTTTACTGTTGTTTGCAGATGATACTGTATTGTTAACCCCTCCATGGCCGCCGGTGTTGAACGACGTTTAGCCGATAAATGGCTGCTGGCATCGTTTGAGTGTGGCCTTTAAAGACTGCAAAAAGTTTTGGGAAGTGAACAAATGTTCTGAACGTCTTCAGACTGACCTACACTACACTCCCATACATCCCATCAAGCAGTTCAGAGCCTGCTGCTGTGATGAGTGGATTTTTTATTTTTTCACTCCTGGCCATGCCTAAACAAGCACAACTACACCCATTATCTCGACCCAGGCAGGAAACATCATCTTTGACCTCTCTTGCAAAATGCACATAACCACCTGTTTATGATTATGAATTAATACAAGCACAAACAAAAAGACTTGATAAGTGAAAAATACATTTTTGTTTTTATTTTTAGTTAGTGCTAAGGCCGCAGTGCATGTGGATGGCAAACTGAGTTAATTTTTCCATTTGATGGTTGGATTGAAACAAGGATGTGTCATGTCTCCATGGTTATTCAGTCTCTATATGGATGGGGTTATAAAAGAGATACAAGGTCGGGCAGTGGATGTTGGAGCGGCCCTAGTGAGAGAGGGCAGTGTTTGGAAACTCCCTGCACTGCTGTTTGCAGATGATACTGCGTTGTTGAGTGAAGACGAAGGGGAGCTGCAAGGCTTGGTAGATGAGTTTGGGAGAGTGTGTAAGAAGCGGAATCTAAAGCTGAATGTAGGGAAGAGTAAAGTGATGGTCTTCGAGAGAAGTGAAGTCAGTGAATGTACAGTGAGACTGGATGGGGAGGATATGGAGAATGTGAGTGCATTTAAGTACTTGGGTAGTGTGGTGAGTAAGGATGGAAGTCTGGAGGGTGAAGTGCTTGAAAGGGTACAGCAGGGAAGGAAGGTTGCTGGTTCCTTGAAAGCAGTGATAAGAAACAGCAGGGAAGTGAGCATGGGAGTGAAAAAGTTGCTACATGACAGTATTGTGATACCAACTCTAACATATGGAAGTGAAGCTTGGACTCTGTTGAAGGGACAGTAGTCAAGAGTGAGAGCAGTGGAAATGAGTTACTTGAGAGGAGCATGTGGAGTCACATGGAGAGACAGACTAACAAATGAGGAAGTGAAGGAGCATTGTGGTGTGGATGTGGACGTGATAAGAAGTGTTAGGAGAAACACATTAAGGTGGTTGGGCATGTGGAGAGGATGGAGTGTGTATGTGAGTGAGGTGGAGGGGGAGAGAGGGAGGGGAGGCCGAGGATGAGGTGGAGGGATGGAGTGGGGAGGTATACAAGTGAGGGGGGTGTGAGCTGGGAGCAGGGCAGTGAAATGGCAGGGGACAGAGCGACACGGAGGCAATTTGTTTGTGGCCACCCCATGCGGGATTGAGGCATCTGGCAATAGATAGATAGATAGACATTTTTGTCTTGGTATCTTTACCTATTTGCTCAGGTTTCTTGTAATGGGTTGGATCATTCGATGCAGTGCGACTTGTAGGAAACTGTGAAAACTTTCGGGAAGTGAATGAACATCTGGGACATGAGACTGACCTTCACTTTACCCTCTCCATATCATCTGTCAGTTCACCACCAGCTGCCGTGATGAGTGGATGTACGATTTTTTTGCTCGTGGCCATGCCTAAAAACGCACACTGTAGTTACACCCATTATCTCGACCCAGAGAGAAAATATAATCTTTTTCCTCCTTTGCAAAACACACACAACCACCCTGTTTTCAAGACAGCAACATATATTGCGAAAATAACAAGGTAAAATGATAAAGGTGAACATGTCATTACGGGAAAAATACGTTTTCCCCTACCTGTAAACGTATTTATTTCTGCTTTGTCTCTGTGTTTGTAATAATTAGACTTATTTGTAGTTTTGAAATTGCATTACGATTCTATTTTTAGCCATGTACATGGTGTGGGAGCTGGAAGTTGCGAGTCTACTTCACTATTGCTAATCGGATCTGACCCTCCACTTTCATCTCCCGTGGGAAAGCCTAGCCTCGGAGGACGTGCATTTTTCTCATTTAGGACTGAAAATTCAATCCTTTCACTCCCTTTTCCAAGCATGGGCACAACAATAACGTAAAAAATAACTCGAAACTACCATAAACATATTTTATATCGAAAAGGTGAAAAAATATTCATAGACTGTAAGTAATCCCTCCACTGTTCGACATAATAGAGCCAAAGGCATGTCCAGACACTGGTTTTGTCTGAATATTGGTCCTGAAGCTCCAGCACCGGTCATTCATGACCCTAACCTAACCTAACCTAAATCAGAAAACTACCTTCCTACCTCCCTACTGGACATGTATAGCACTTATTTAGGTCCCTTTTCACATAAATAATGCACACAAAGCATGAATTAATTGAATATTAACCAAAAAATGATTTAGAGGTGAGTAAGGCATAGGTGCTCAGAACTTGCCACCATAGTATAAGTAAGTATCGGACATGAAAATTATCTTTTCTCACATTTTATGCACTCAGTTATTGGATACAAAGCGTCAAATACAGTAAATGATGTAAATTGTTACAAGAAAAATGGTTAGGTTAGGTTATGACTGGACAAGAAATTCACTGGCATTCATCTTTTTCATAGCTGGTGCACTTAAAAACCATGCATAAAAAAATTAAATTGAAAGTAGGAAATTATGATTAACATTTAGGGTAATTTTTTAACCCATTTACAGCATGCTGAAAACAGGTTAGACATGAAAATCTTTATGGTAATCATCTTTCACACAAATCAATGGCATTCACCTTTTTCATAGCTGGTGCACTTCAAAACCATGCATGAAAAAATTAAATTGAGAGCAGGAAATTATGATTAACATTTAGGGTAATTTTTTAACCCATTTACAGCATGATTAAAACAGGTTAGACATGAAAATCTTTATGGTAATTATCTTGCACACAAATCAAAGGCATTCACCTTTTTCATAGCTGGTGCACTTAAAAACCATGCATAAAAAAATTAAATTGAAAGCAGGAAATTATGATTAACATTTAGGGTAATTTTTTACCCATTTACAGCATGCTGAAAACAGGTTAGACGTGAAAATCTTTATGGTAATCATCTTTCACACAAATCAATGGCATTCACCTTTTTCATAACTGGTGCACTTAAAAACCATGCATGAAAAAATTAA
Source organism: Birgus latro (assembly GCA_018397915.1). Classification (NCBI taxonomy): domain Eukaryota; kingdom Metazoa; phylum Arthropoda; class Malacostraca; order Decapoda; family Coenobitidae; genus Birgus; species Birgus latro. The sequence continues at coordinate 6,061 of JAGKTI010002018.1, forward strand.
ATTGAAAGCAGGAAATTATGATTAACATTTAGGGTAATTTTTTAACCCATTTACAGCATGCTGAAAACAGGTTAGACATGAAAATCTTTATGGTAATCATCTTTCACACAAAACAATGGCATTCACCTTTTTCATAGCTGGTGCACTTCAAAACCATGCATGAAAAAAGTAAATTGAGAGCAGGAAATTATGATTAACATTTAGGGTAATTTTTTAACCCATTTAAAGCATGATTAAAACAGGTTAGACATGAAAATCTTTATGGTAATCATCTTGCACACAAATCAATGGCATTCACCTTTTTCATAGCTGGTGCACTTTTTACCATGCATGAAAAAATTAAATTGAAAGCAGGAAATTATGATTAACATTTAGGGTAATTTTTTAACCCATTTACAGCATGCTGAAAACAGGTTAGACATGAAAATCTTTATGGTAATCATCTTTCACACAAATCAATGGCATTCACCTTTTTCATAGCTGGTGCACTTAAAAACCATACATGAAAAAATTAAATTGAAAGCAGGAAATTATGATTTTTTTTTTTTTTTTATGCAAGGAAGAAGGAACCAAAGGCCACGGGCCTGCATACTGTTCCTTCCAAGAAAAAGCAAAAACAGGACAAAAGAGAGCCAAATTCAAGATCCGTTCAATTCGAGATGCCTGGACACACTGCGTTTGAAAGACTGGAGATCATAGGAAGTAGGAAATACAGACAGAGGAAGACAGTTCCAGAGTTGACCAGTTGCATAAATGAAAGACTGGGAGTAACGGTTAACTCTTGCATTAGAAAGTTGGACAGAAAAGGGATGAGAGTTTGTTGCTAGACGGGTACTACGTGCCCGTCGTAGAGGTGGAGGGATGCAAGCAGACAGTTCAGAGGAACAGTGACCATTGAAGTAGCGATAGAAGAGAGATAAAGATGCAACATTGCGGCGAAGAGACAATGGTTGAAGGGAATCAGTAAGAGAAGGAGAGTTAATGAGACGAAAAGCCTTTGACTCCACCCTATTGAGAAGAGCTGCATGTGGGGAGCCTCCCCACACATGAGAGTTGTACTCCATACACGGGCAAATAAAACCTGTGTACAAGGTCAACAACTGTGCAGGGGTAAAGAAAGTACGGAATCGGCTTAGCACACCTAATCTCTTGGAAGCAGATTTCACAAGAGATGTAATATGCTCTTTCCAAGACAAATCCTGAGAGAATGAAACCCCAAGCATGTTCAAGGATGATGCAGGACATAACTGTTCATTATTAAACACTAGTGGGTAATCCTGAGGAAGATTTTGTCGGGTCGATATGTGTAAGAACTGAGTTTTTGATGCATTGAAAATAACAAGATTATTTTTACCCCAATCAGAGATACGAGCCAAATCAGACATTAGGTGTGCCATAGCCTCATCCCTTTTTTGTTGAAGTAACTGCTGAGATGGACGTTGCGGGAACCGAATGGAAAGGTGAAGGGTGGAATCATCAGCATATGAGTGGATAGGGTTAGATGTACAGCTTAGAAGGTCATTGATGAATAAAAGGAAGAGAGTAGGTGATAGGACAGAACCCTGAGGAACACCACTGTTGATAGGTCTAGGAGAGGAACGATGGCCATCTACAACAGCGGCTATAGAACGATCAGAAAGGAAGCTAGAGATGAAGGCACAGATAGAAGGATAGAAACCGTAGGAGGGCAGTTTGGAAATTAAAGATTTATGCCAGACTCGATCGAAAGCCTTTGAGATGTCAAGTGCAATGGCAAAGCTTTTGCCACAGTTCCGAAAGGAGGATGACCAAGAGTCAGAAAGGTAGGTGAGAAGATCGCCAGTGGAGCGTCCCTGACGGAACCCATACTGACAATCAGAAAGAAGGTTGTGACAGGAAAGGTGCTTTAAAATTTTTCTGTTAAGAACTGATTCGAAAACTTTTGATACGCAGGATGTTAAAGCAATTGGACGATAGTTAGAGGGTTGGGAATGGTCACCCTTCTTTGGGACTGGCTGAATGAGAGCAAACTTCCAGCAAGAAGGAAAGGTACAAGTTGAGAGACAAAGGCGAAAGAGTTTACCTAGGCAGTGTGTAAGCACAGAAGCACAGTTTTTGAGGACAACAGGAGGGACTCCATCAGGACCATATGCCTTTTTAGTATTGAGGCCAGTAATGGCAGAGAACACATCAGCTGAAGAAATTTTAATGTCAGTCAATAGGAAGTCAGAGGGGGGAAGTGATGGAGGAACAGCACCGGAATCGTCTAAGGTGGAATTGGAGGAGAAAATCTGAGCAAAGAGATCTGCTTTATCAGTAGAAGAAATAGCTACAGAGCCATCAGAGTAGAAAAGAGGAGGGAAGGATGATGAGGTAAAATTGTTAGAAAGGTTTTTGGCAAGGTGCCAGAAGGAGCGAGAAGAATTCGAGTTGGAGAGTTGGGAACATTTAGCACGGATGAAATTGTTTTTAGCAGAGCGAAGAACAGACTTAGCACGATTCCGGGCAGAAATATATAAAAGGTGTGATTCAGGGGTGGGTTGGCTCCGGTACCTCTTATAGGCCCTCTCCTTGTTGCGGACAGAAAACAAGCGTGATTAAACCAAGGCTTTCTTGCATTAGTCAGAGGATATGAGAAAGGAATGTATGCTTCCATGCCTGAGAGAATAACCTCCATAATGCGCAAGGCACACTCAGATGGCTCCCGGCCATGGATTAACATTTAGGGTAATTTAGGGTAATTTTTTAACCCATTTACAGCATGATGAAAACAAGTTAGACATGAAAATCTTTATGGTAATCATCTTGTACACAAATCAATGGCATTCACCTTTTTCATTGCTGGTGCACTTAAAAACCATGCATGAAAAAATTAAATTGAAAGCTGGAGATTATGATTAACATTTAGGGTAATTTTTTAACCCATTTACAGCATGCTGAAAACAGGTTAGACTTGAAAATCTTTATGGTAATCATCTTGCACACAAATCAATGGCATTCACCTTTTTCATAGCTGGTGCACTTAAAAACCATGCATGAAAAAATTAAACTGAAAGCAGGAAATTATGATTAACATTTAGGGTAATTTTTTAACCCATTTACAGTATGATGAAAACAGGTTAGACATAAAAATCTTTATGGTAATCATCTTTCACACAAAGCAATGGCATTCACCTTTTTCATAGCTGGTGCACTTAAAAACCATGCATGAAAATATTAAATTGAAAGCAGGAAATTATGATAAACATTTAGGGTAATTTTTTAACCCATTTACAGCATGCTGAAAATTGGTTAGACATGAAAATCATTATGGAAACCATCTTTCGCACAGTTTATGCATGAGACTAATGATATGGAAAGAACAAAACAAGGAATTTTGATGAAGTTAGGGTACTTATGAGAATGATGCAACTGTCCTCATGTATAACCCGCTCGGTTATCTCAGACTGACAGTAAATCCTTGCACCTGACACCTTAGCACTTCCGGTGCACTTTACACTCACCAGCACTTCTCACAAGCACTTTCCACAACGTTTTCTTTCGTATACCTTGCATCACATCACTTCACTGCACTGTACATAACAGTAAATTCCCGTATGGTCTAGTGATGAGTCCTGGAGAATTTAGTCAATCTCAGCATACTTAGGAGTAAACATCACCTTCCTCTCCACGTTTCGTCTGGTCTTCGAAGCGAAATCAGCAGTGTACTGCTGTAGTTTGTCTCGGGACCTCTTGATATCAAACAAAGTGGAGCGAGGGAGGTTGAACTCACGTAGGATCCGTGATGTCGGCCACCCGGCGCCCACCTTCTCCAATACCTCCCTCTTCTTCTCCAGAGTCAGAACCACTTTCTTCCTCTTCTCAGGTGGCGGGGCCATCATCACACACATGATGAAGGTGAAGAGCAGCATCAAGCCCTGCAGGAGGTAGGGTATCACCACAAAACCAATCACTTCAGCCGCCATTTTCAGAGCGTGTCTACGAGCCAGGAGCGGAGCGGGAAATGAGGCCGACAGAGAGGCGCGAGGCACAAAAACACAGCCTATCGGCGCGCACGGGAAATTCAAACTGACGCTGTCCAAAAAAATCAGATTTTTTTTTGGATTTTTTCGAATTTTTGGGCATTTTGGGGGTCGGACAGCCCACGATGTCCGAATAGTGATGTATCCGAATACTGGGCGTCCAAATAATTGAGGGATTACTGTATTTCCCCCCCCCAGCCATTCCAAACATATTATGTACTGAAATCATTCGATATCGTCATATCTCATATATGCGTAACATTTCAGCACCATTCACATTACTGTATTTTGGGAGGTAAAAAAACTAACAACACCTACAAAGTTGCACTACGGCAGCACTTCTTGGCATCGGATATCGGTTGCTGATATTTCTGCAACTTTTGCACTCCATTGCAAGCCACAGAATGGGTGTAGGAAGGTGGGATTTTCACTGTTAGGGGCATCTGAACTTTCTCTTCAATATAGCAAGGACAAGAAATCAAGTTTCAAAGCTTCAGAAAATGGCCCCCCAGTTGGCCTGGGGTGCACAGAAAATTCCGGACCCTCGGCCACGGAAGGATTAAGTGAAGACAACAGGGAACTGTAAGGCATGTTCGATGAGTTTGGGAATGTGTGTAAGAAACAGAATCTAAAGGTGAATGTTGGGAAGAGTAAAGTTATGGTCTTTGAGAGAAATGAAGTCACTGAACGTACAGTGAGGTTGGATGATGAGGAAATGGAAAATGTGAGTGCATTTAAGTACCATACTTGGGTAGTGTGATGATTAACTCCTAAACAGCAGGGTTGTGGGAGGCGGCCCTGGCACTTCCCGCCGGTGGTAATTCGTGCTTCGACTTACTTTTTAAAAATATTGGCCAAAACTAGCCTGAGTGATATAAATAGCACTCAAGCTTCTAAAATTTTTTATATACAGGGTGTAACGCGATGTATGACAAAAACTTACACCAATGATCTATCATGTAATTCTGCATATATTTTGTTCTATAAACATATACTCTTTGTGACCCCAGTTCAGTATCCAGCATTAGGCTGTTTGAGTGTAAAAGTTTCGTGGGTTCCAGGTGTCATAGGGTGGGAGCTTCGCAGGCAGCGGGAGACGAGTATTACTGTATTAGCTTATTCTGTACTGCACATGAATATCCCATATCCTATCAGTACAAACGAGTTTGAAGAAGAAACTTTACATAGTCTATTGATTCTTTAACATAAAGGCATGCACTCCTGCAATTCTTTTGTACAAATCAGCTGTAATTAAGGATTAAATTCAAATTTTATGGATTGAAAGGGAGTACGAATGGAGGAGAGGTTGGTGTATTGTTGCCAGTTATGTAATGTTTGGTTTGTAGGCTATTGCTACCAGCATTATCATAACACCCACAGCTCATTTAATGAAATAACTTTATTGTAATGCCTGACTAGCGTCACTTTAAGTCAGGAGTAATGATGTTATTTATTACAATTTTTCTGCTGCAAGTACACGTGGCACCATTGCTTTCATATGAAGGTGACTTGAGAATAGTGACGCAGGGTTGCCAATTTAACGACTTTGCAGCTAGACCTATTTTTTGCTTCTACCTAGCGTCACGATATAACATCTGGTAACATGATATCTAGCTACATTCTGGATATTTTTGCCATTTTTAGGTGATATTCTAGTGATTAATCGTCTTTTCTAACGATATTTTGCAGTGTTTACTATCTGGCGACATTTTAGCAAGTTTTCAGGGCTACACTAGCGAGATTGATGATAAGGACTTAGCAACCCTGCGTCCATGGTGTCATTTGAACGGGAAATTGCAGGCGAGGCACACACTTCAAATCTTCAAATACTGTTCTCCGCATTCAGTTGTAGCAGCCGTGGCTCAGTGGGTTAGAGCGCTCCGCTCTGGCCGTAGGGTCGGAGGAACGAATCCACCCAAGGGTCATTTGTAGACATCAGGAAGGGCATCCGGTCATAAAATGCTACACGCTCCAATCCAAAAAGGCCGACGCATGCAAGCATGTTGCAGCCTTCAAAAAACAAAACGAAATGATCAGGGGTCAGTCATGAGCTCCTTATTATACGTATGTCATGGTGCTTGAAGCTCTCTTACATGAATTCAGAAATGAACTCCAATGGGAGATGTTGTGTGCTGTTGATTTGTTGTTGACTGCAGTGAATGAGAAGGAGGTGGAGGAAAGATTTAAGAAGTGGAGAGATAAAATGGGGTACAAGGGTTTGAGAGTAAATACTGATAAAACAAGTGATAATATCTAGGGTTGATGGTGTACTATCCAAGCAGGGTTAGTGTGGCCATGTGCAGTTTCCCTGAGGGGTGTGGGAAGCAACTCCATCTTGTGCAGTGTTTGTGGTAAGTGGGTGTATAAGAGATGCAGTGGTAGGCTATCAGAGGTAGGCTACAAAATAATGCTGAGTTTGTGTGTGCTGTGTGTCAGGATGAGCATGGAGAGAATGAAAGATATTAAAGGACTGATCTTACTGGAGAGGCTCTTGAGTGTTTGGAGAGTTTTGTCAGCTGAGGGACATGTTATATCCTTGAGGTGGGGTTCCTGTTGCAAGGGTAAGGTATATTTGGAGAACATTCAGAGAGCTGTTACCTTTTCTGACATTAAGAGGGCTCTGCCTCCATGCTATGGGGTCATTGTATGCAGCATGTGTTAGGAATGTAATGCTGTATGGTAGTAAGACCTGGGCAGTAAAGAAAGAGGACATTCATAGGCTCAAACATACAGAAATGAAAATGATTAGATGGATCTGTAGTTCTTATTTCAAACACAAAGATGCACATAAATATACATGGTATAGAGGGAATGGAGTTCATGTTGAAAGGAGCCAGACTGATTACATGCTTGTATAGAAATCAGTGCTGGGTAGCATTGCTAATACGAGGGCAGTGAGAGGATGATAAGATTTGTCAGATCATATGATTGTGGTATGAAAAATTAAGTTAAGAGGAGTGAGGTGGGCCAAGAGAGAGGAGCTGTCAGGGAGAGAGACTGAAAGTCAAGAAGCTTAGGATCAAAGAAATGGCAGATGAATACAGGGCCAAAGTAGGGGAGGAGTTAAAATCAGTGAATTGAAATGAAATGAATCTGAACAGCTTGTGGAATGTAGTTAGGAATGCTAAAGCGGCGTGTGGTGTGACGAGTAACGACAAAGTAAGGTATGGCATGGTGGGATGAAGATGTCAAGAGAACAGTGGAGGAAAACAAGAAGTGGCTAGAATGGATATAGAAAAGGGGTCCAGTTGAAATAAGAAATGAATATATTGAGAGCAAGAAGCACATAAAGAGACTAGTGAAGAGGAAAAAGGAGGAGGTAAATGATGATCTAGGAAGAAAAATGAGTGACAATTACTCTGAAAATAGGAAATTATTCTGGAAAGAGGTGTGGACATGTAGAAGTGACAGTGGAAAGAATGTGAAAGTGTGAAGGATGTAAGTGGTAGATTATTAACCCATGGGGATGAAGTAAGGACCAGATGTAAAGAATATTTTGAAAGTCTGATGAATGAGAATGGAGAGAGCAAAGCAACTGTTAACATGCTTGGTTTTGGGGGTGTATAGAGAAGGAATGCAGTGCCAGGATACATGACATTTGGAGAGGTGAAGAATTCTGTGAAGCTGATGAAAAATGGGAAAGCAGCTGGGGTTCATGAGGTGTGTGCAGAAATGATTAAGTGTAGTGGAGAAAGTGTTTGAGCTATGTAAAAAGGCATGGATGAGTGAAACTGTGCCAATATAATGGAAAAAGGCAGTAACTGTACCTCTGTACAAAATTCAACATGAGCAAAATGAGTGCAAGAATTATCATGGGATAAGTCTGTTGAGTGTTGTAGACAAGGTATATAGAAGAATTATCATAGAGACAGTAAGACAGACGTCAGAAGTCCGAGTGAGTGACAAGCAGGGTGGCTTTAGGAAGGTCAGAGGATGTTTGGATCAAATATTTGAAGTGAGACAGATAGTGGGGAATGTGTGTGAGAAGGACTGTAAGGTGTTTATGGCATTTATGGATCTGGAAAAAGCATAAGTCAAAGTAGACAGAGAAGGATTGTGGAAGGTTTTGCACCTGTACTGTGTAGATGGTAAGCTGCTGGGTGCCATCAAAATTTTTTATGATGGTAGTGAGGCAGGTGTAAGGGTAAATGGGCATCTAAGTGAATGGTTCAAGATCAGTATGGGCGTGCAACATGGCTGTGTGATGTCCCCATGGTTGTTCAATATATACTGTATATGGATGAGGTGATGAGAGAAGTAAAAACACGAGTAATGGACAGAGGGATGGCGTTGGTAATGAATGGTGATCTATGGAATACAGTAAAACCTCACTATAACGGACTAATTGGGGCTCAGGCCAGTCCGAAATATGTGATTTTCCAATAAAAGCGACATCCGGACTTACCCCTGCTAATCCGGACTTTTTCCGATATATCAGACATTAGTCCGGATTGCATCAGTAGTTTTCACCACCATTGCAGTATTGTACTGTGTTATACCATCACTACATTAATCAAATGGTATAATAATACTGTACTGTGCACTGAAAAGCATGTCTTTTACTTGTCTTATTGTGGTGAACATAGCTGAAGTTGTCAGGCAGTCCAGACTGCTTTCTGGCTATATTGGACTTTTTCCGATATATAGGAGTTTAGTCCGGTAGCTCCTCGAGTCCAATAAAAGCGAATTCTGGTCTACTGAAGTCCATTATATCGAGGTTTTACTGTATCTCAAATTTGTCGTATGCTGATGATGCAGTACTGCTTGCAAATACCAGACAAGAGCTTGGTAGACTAGTGCAGAGTTTTGTAGATGTCTATGAGTGTCGTGCCTTGAGGGTAAATGTAGAAAGGAGTAAAGTGATGGTTACTGACAGAGGCGACTCCCAGTGTGATGTTGCAGTGAATGGAGAGAGACTGGAACTGGTGAGAGAGTTCAAATACCTGGGAACAGTGATAGAAAAGAGAGGAAAATGTGCAAAAGATGTGGAGAGTAGAGTGACACAGGAAAGGAAAGTGGCTGGTGCTATGAAGGTCTTGATAAGGAACAGAGGCTTGAGTGTTGCGGCTGCGCAAGGCTTACACGAGGGAGTGTTAGTGCCACCTTAACATATGGATGCGAGACTATGGTATGACATGAAAATGAAAAGGCAAGAGTAAGAGCAGTGGAGATGGGACTGCTGAGGAATGTGTGTGGGGTACAGAGAGTGGATAGAATACAGAATACCTGTAATGTGATTTGTGAAAGATGTGTAGTGAGGAAATCTGTGGACACCAGAATTGAAGAGAATGTACTGAGATGGTTTGTTCATGCGGAGGGAATGGATGACGATAGAGTGGTGAAAAAGGTATATCTGAGCGAATCTGAGGAGGGAGGAGGCGAGTAGGCCAGGAAGGTGGAGGGATGTGGTGGATGTGTGAGGAAGAGAGGTATGGGAGTTGGTGAGGCTAAAGGATGAATTTTGTGCAGAGAAGCGCATAACCAGGGATTTGGCACCCCTTTTAATGTGTCACATCGTTTGGATTGGTTCTAGCAGATAGGTATACGTGAAGCTACAGAACGTGGTGAATTTTTTTGGCCTATCTGATGAAGCCAGGATTTTGAGGGCTTGAATGGTGAGTGAATTGAATCATGGCCCATTGAACTGGGCAAACATTGGCTGTCTGGACATTGCTACTCCTCATCCTGCCCTAGGGTGGGATAGGAGGTCCAGATGATGATGATGACCTCAGGGATAAGAGACTGAATAGGGAGGCTGTCAGAGATCAAGGAGAGTACAGAACTGCCATTAAGTGACCAAGACTAACACATGCATGCATGTTGGAGCCTTTATAAATGAAACAAAATGAAAGGTCTTTGATACTGAAGGGCTTTTAAAAAGCTATAAATAATTCCTCTAGTTAGTGTATCCTAAGCTGGATGAAACTGTCAGGAATTACCAAGAGTAAAAATGGGAAAGACTTCCTTAGGGTCAATGTGTTAAGAATTCCTCAGTAATTAACTTTTCAGAATTGCCCATCATCATCTTCCCCTATGAAGGACATCTCACACTGGGATTAGCATAAGGTGTATACTGTGCCTGAGTGTTGTGGGTTTCGTGGTATATACACCCTAACCTCCTTATTGCAAATCTCAGCTGCTGGGAACTGCATTGTATGGGGACCTCTTTCTTAGTTTCATTAGTACTATAATTTATTTTGATATATAGTATTAACATACAGTTCTTTTCTGTGCTGGTACTGTACAGTACTGTATATTTCAGACACTGCATGGACATCGCCTTATCTTAGCTATGTCGTCTCCAGTCTTTGAGGCCATGTTCTTCGGTGGTATGCCTGAGAAGAGTGACAAGCCTATAGAAATTCTTGATGTACAACCAGAAGCATTTAGCTCTCTTTTACAGTGAGTGTTGATTCACATTTTGAATACTATATTGTGGTCTTAGTTATTGCAGTGATGAATTTTTCATTCCCTAATCTCTTGATAATGATTCTCTCTCTCTCTCACTCGTTTCGTTTCGTTTCGTTTTTGAAGGCTCCAACATGCTTGCATGCGTCGGCCTTGGTCACCTAATGGCGGCTCTCCACGCTGCTCGATCCCTGGCAGCCTTCCTATTCAGTCCCTTAACCCTTAAGTCACACTTCATGACCTCGTCCCATGTCTTTCTCGGTCTACCCCTCCCCCAGTATTAACACCTCTCACCCTCTGTACCCAATTATCATCCCCCATCCTCTCCACATGTCCAAACCACCTCAGCCTACCTCTCCTCATCACAACACCAATACACTCCAGTCCCATCCTACCTCT
>JAGKTI010002018.1:21673-72939 GCA_018397915.1 Birgus latro
AGTGAGCTACTGTGACGAAGACTCATAGCAAGTACAACTTATATTTTATTCAATAAATATCATCAGTTCAAAAGACTGTGTTTCTTATACAAACCTGTTATAAGATTATTACATGCATAGTATGCGATGTATGGTTGAAAAATCTGTAAAACTCGACTTACATTCAAAATCGGCTTACGTCGTGTCTCAGGAACGGAACTCTGATTTAACCTGGGACCTTACTGTATATACAGTAGGCGCGGAAAGTATTGACGTTTTTTTGCCGACGTCAATCTTTTTCGCGTTAAGTGAAGTAGGGTCAATACTACCCTCCCCTGTGATGCAAAATGAGCTGACGCTTTTTCAACGGGAGCTGGCAACCCTGCTTGATAGGTTTGGCACCACAGGAGCAGGCTCAGTAATGTTTGGGCAGCCACAGGAGGAGGATTGTCTCTGTGTGTGATGCACCACGAGGGCATGTTTTGACTCAAATAACACAGTTATTTGGTTACCTACCACATTCTCATCATGCCTAAAGTAACCACAAGCAAGGACAAACGTGTGGAAGTGATTACTTTATACAAAGCTGGCCACAAACTCCCATTTATTGCAAATCAGATGGTGTTAGACTGAGGACAGTGCAGAGACTGGTGAAGCGGTTCAAGGACAGTGGGGAGGCCATTCCTCCCACTCCACTTCCCAAGCCTGGGAGACCTCGTAAGACAACCTTCAGGACCCGTCAGCTGATCTCAAGGCAAGTTAGCAAGGATCCAAGGCTAACAGCATGGGATTTAAAAGAAAAGAACCCACAGTTGCTGGCAGATGTGTCTGTCAGAAGTGTGCAGCAGCTGTTGCATGACGATCTGGGCTACAGGAGTTTTTGTGCTCGTAACAAACCACTGCTAACTGCACTTCAGAAGAAAAAGAGAGTAAATTTTTGTAAGAAATATCTTGCCTGGAGTGAGGAGCAATGGAAAACTGTGCTTTGGAGTGATGAGTCAACATTTACTGTCACTGGTACCCCTTCATCACGAGTGTACCGCAAACCAGGCAGTGACCCCCTGGATCCTAAGTACACTTCCAAGTTTGTTAAATACCCAGCCTCACTCATGGCTTGGGGCTGCTTTACATATTATGGTGTTGGTAGGTTGGTAATTCTACCTGCAAATGAAAAAGTGAACCAGAACAATTATTTGGAGCTCTTATGTGATGTTTTAAGTGACTCTTTTGATAAAACCAAGGCAAGAGTATTTATGCAAGATTCTGCCCCTGCACATGTTGCAAAGTCAGTGAAACAGTGGCTAACAGACTGTGAGGTTCCCTTTATTTGAGATTGGCCCGGAAACAGCCCAGATATCAATCCCATTGAGAATTTATGGGCGCACATGAAGCGGCAGCTGCGTAGTATGGACACATCATCTTTGCCTAAACTTGAGGCTGCAGCTATGGAGCAGTTTTAGTCCGTCTGTTCTGCAAAACTACGCCATCAGTCTCCCCAGACGCCTTAAGAAGATAATAAAGGTGAAGGGGAATGCCAGTAAATACTAAATTCAATGGTGAGTGTTAATTTATTTGTTTCTCCTTGCTAACCACAAGAATGTTTTCTTTTTTTAAGATGGCGTCAACACTTTCCGCACCTACTGTATATATGAAAAATAATTGCCCCATACCACAACCTGATTCACATCAAGTGACTGAGAATACAGTGCTTCCTCCAATTTTGCGAGAATATGGTCGACAAAAAACCTCGCAAAATCGAAATTCGCAAAGTTTAAACAACTAAATATATGCAATAAAGGTAAATTGGTCGACATCACCCCAAGGTAAGCACTTTTTCCCACTCTTTCTCTCGACTCTACCTCTTAATGTTATGATGATAAATGAAACAAACATGGACTGATGTATTGTACAGTAATATTATGAAAACATCATAGGTAAGAAACATAAAAAAGAAAGAAATGCATATTTACACTGATGTGAAGGCTGGCGTGGTGTACGGGACTGGTGGCGGGGCAAAGATTGGTCGCGACTACTGTGGTGTAAACAAACGTGGGGGGCGGCAGAACACCAAACTAGGAGGCACAGTACGCCCAGCGAACCACAACGTCACTACTCCGCGTGGCAAAGTAGTGCGGAAAGACGATTTTCCCACCACTCGACCTCGCAAAGTGTGTGATCGCCCGCAAAGTTCATAAATGTTAAAAAATAAATGACTTGGAACTACCTCGCAAAATTGGTGATTCGCAAAGTTAAAGTTCGCAAAGTTGAAGGATGTACTGTACTTCCCTAAAGAATTGGGAAAGTAGTTCGGCAAATGGTCAAGGATGTCTGTTAGGCATAATCCGACAGTCGCCATATCTACAGTATTACAACACAAGAATACCTGCATCTTTCAGTTTAGTATGATTGTTGAGAGCGACAAATGTTGGAGAAATAAAAGCCAGATGAATGAAAAGAAGAGGATGGAGACAGGGTAGGACTGAGTGGGACGAGAAGAGAAAGGAATGCTAATAAGTTATTGATGATGTGTGGGTTTATAGTGAGCCAAATGGGTATAGTGCTGTCAGAATATGAGTGCGGCAGAGAGGTCAATTTGTGATGAAGACAGGGTTAAAATGGTGATGAAGACAGGGTTAAAAGGTCAAGAAAGAAATGCAGTGCAATAAACACGGTATTTCTGTGTATGAGTAAATAAAGGTAGAGAGGGAAGTGAGACAAATAATTATAAAGTGGAATACCCTTATTATTTCAGTTCAGCCATACTGAATTCATCAGTGGCTAGGCAACTAAATCCATCTAGCAACACGGCAGAGAGAGAGAGAGAGAGAGAGAGAGGGGGAGGTAAGAGTGGGAGGGTGGGAGGGACACCAGGAGGGAGGAAGGTTAGAGAAGGGGAAGGTTGCAGTTAGATTATTCTGAAAAATCAAAGTATTATTCTCACACGTTATTTTATAAGATGTTCTGACGGCTTCTAAATTTTCTTCTATTATGGACATAATTTGTATATGAAATCATTTTCTAGGCCGATTCTACTGATAAAACAAAAATAATACAAAAAACGTCATAAACAGCATTTAAATGCATATGTGGCAACTATTCACTATACACTATTGCCAGACCAACTGACTCACACCATACAAATAGCCTTGCAGCGAACTTCTGCTGACGACTGTACCTCTCTCTTCTCTCATCTTCTCTCCTACCTTTGCTCGCTAGCCATTCACTATACGCCTTCTTTTGTTCCACAGCTCGTTTCACCTCATCATTCCACCATGCTGTTCCTTGCACACCCCTGCATCTCCTCCTCACTCCACAAACCACCTCACACGCTGCACCTATCTCTTTCGTGAAAGTCATACATACATCTTCCACCCCTTCCATCTGCTCTGACTCCTACCTTCCCAATCTTTCTTCCACTATGCCCTTATACTCTGTACGAGTGATAAACATGTGAAGCACTCTGTGTGGAAGACATGCTTCTGGGATGGTGTTGGCATGTTCAAAGGCTTGAACAATGGGTGAATGGATGTATGATCCATCAGCTGGCTGTGCTTGATAATTTGACTTGTTTCATATCTGTTCCTATTTCTGGATCCAGCCCACTACATGTATTAGTGGTGAATAGGGTTAAGTGTATGATTATTGCAAATATTGATTTGTTGCATATTTGGAAAATGAATGCAGTATCGAGTCTGCTGCCAGAGTACAAAAGTTTTTAAATAAAGTTACAGTACAAACATGTAGCTACTGAACACGCAGTGTATGCTCCTTTTTTGGTTGCAGATATATCTACACTGATGACATTAACCTGAGATCATTTGACCAAGTGTGTGAGATATGCTATGCTGCTAAGAAGTATATGATTCCATCCCTTGTGGAGCAGTGCACCCAGTTTATATGGCGAGATCTTCATCCAGGGAATGTTTGCCGAGCATATGAATTTGCACACTTGTTTGAGGAGCCACGCCTCATTGATAAATGTTTACAGGTATGATGGTAATTCAGTGTTGATGTAGAATGTCAGACAATAATTAATGGAACTAGTACATTAACAATAAACAGTACTGCAGTATTAAGAATGGTACATTACCCGTATATTGCGCTATAGCTGAGAGACATAATGTACATGTATCTTTCAGAAACACACAAGTGTGGAGACACTTACAGTAACAGTTTTGTAGAGTTTCTGTAAAATACACTGGACCCAAACCAATGTGAATAATTAATTCAGTCCACAGTGTGGTGAGTAAAGCTGTCTGAGACATCACACATTTAACATAGGTTTAAAGTACAACTTACGGTTCAGTGCAAAATGAGCCATTGCTGCAACCCCCTCCCCCCCCTTTTTTTAATTTATTTATTTATTTATTATTTTTTTAAAGAGCAGTAGTGATGGTTGACCTGGTTAAGTGTACCACTGAAGTGGATGGAAAAGGTAGAGCCTTGTGGGATATTTGTGCTGGGAGAGATTTAACTACTTTGGTACCAAGTCATCCCCAAATGTATACAAACAGTTCCCTGCCATACTGACTTTATCAAGTGTCCCCTACAATGTTGGGGATTGTTTTAAAATCAACACTACGCTCTTATTTACGTAAATCAGTTTTTCTGTCTAGCCACATCAACCTTTGCCCACTTGTTGCATAGATCGTAACTGCACAGAATTAGTGTCTTCCAGAAATACCAGTCATTTTGAGGGTTGTACTGTACAGGGGAGGCAGTGGCTGAATCGGTAGAGAGGCGGCCTGCAGTCCTGATGGACCCAGGTTCGAATCCCGGCTGGGGCAGGGAACAGTTTAAGGATTTGAATTTCATACAAGCACACTTTCCTGATCTACCAGAAGACCCGCCGACATGTCGTAAAAGTACCCCCGCTAATGCCAGTGCACCAGTCCTGTATGAGACAGCCCTAGCATGTATTCAATATGGACGGTGGGTGTTAGCGCCGAATTGGTGACATGTGGAGGTGTAGGAGGACTACTAGGCCTTGGGATAGGCAACTGCCCCCGAGATATAGGCCCTGAAGCCTTTGCTCAGAGTCGGACACAAAAAAAAAAAATAATAAGTAAGGCACCAGGTTTCATGCCTAACAGGGACCATGAAAAGTGCTGCCAAAGGTGGGGCATTGACCTTATGGGAAATAAGCTAATAGAGGCTGGGCCTGTCAGAAAACTCACCTCCCTAGTGTATTTCCTACTTTAATTATGTCCTTACGTTGAAATGGTTTCCAGCACCCAGGAATCCATTTACTACATTGGGTGATAACCGGGTTTTTTGGCCGGGTTAAGTGTCCCCCAGATTCCTCTGTCTAGACTCACTTAATCATGGCAGACATTTCGAAGAGCCTCGCAGGGCCCAATACCTGCAACCAAATGGGCAGATTCGCATGGCCATGTAGAACGTGAGATGTGTGAATGAGGAGAGCCATTGGGTGGAAGTGATGAATGTGTTCAAGAGTGCAAGATATGCTGTGATGGCACTGTGTGAAACAAAGATGAAAGATTATGAAGTGGAGGAGTGGGAGGGTGTGAAATGTGTAAGATCAGGCATGAATTGGCATGGGAGATGCAAGGAAGTAGTTGACTTGTTGATGAATGAGGTGTGGCAGAGTGGAATGAGAGATTACAAATGTGAATGAAAAATATTTTGAAAAGTGGAGATTTTTCAAAGTCAGATGTTGAGATTTGGGAGGTTGTTCTGTACTGTATTATTATGACATTAATATTGTATTTTTATTACTAAATTATTATTACTGTTATTATTATTATTATTATTTGCCATGATTAAGTGATTTTAGATACTGGAATCCGGGGGACACAACCCGGCTACTCCTCACCCTGCCCTAGGGTGGGGAAGGAGGTCTGGATGATGATGATGATGATGATGATGATGATGATGATGATGATGATGATCAGTGGTTGGTCGAGGCGCTTACCATCCACTCACTCGATGCAGTGCTGCTCTCGGGTGCCTGCTCTTTCCTCTCTTCCTTCTTTCCATCCTTCCTCCTCTGTCTTGCTTTCCTTCATTCTTTCCTCTTCCTTCTGCCTATGGGTGACTCTACACTGAATGACAAACCAAATGGTTTCCTGTACACCAGGAAACCATTTACTAGGCTGGGTGGTAACCATATCACCAAATTATGGCACCTGGTGGTTTAGTGGGCAATTAACCCCTTAACCGCGGGGTTGTCGGAGGCGCTCCGTGCCCGTCCCGCGGGACAAATCTACGCTCCAACTGACTTTTTAAAAATATTTGCCAAAAATCAGTTATTAGTTCTAGAATATTATAATTAAACATGCATATGGCACATACCTTCAGCTTTCTCCTGGGATGTTTTTTTAGCACTCGTCGAATACTGTAGGACTTGTCAAGACTTCTGAAGTTGGGTAACTAAGTCTCCACTTTATACTTCCCGACATCCCGTAATATGAATACCACTGCCTGATATTATCACTAGAAAAACTATTCAGTGATTTCCAAGTTGTTTGGAATCCATACTAAAACACACACACACACACACACACACACAAACACACACACACTGTGAAAGCAATGTAAAATATGAGCACGTACAAGCCTCCCACTCGCGCTAATTCACCGCTTATATTGTCATTTCTTATTCATATACACACGCTCACCCTTTATTATTTCTAGTACTTTATCACACTTATATATATCTACAGTCCTTTACCGCTTCCCATACGATATTTAGTAGGGGTAGAGGTCACAGGGCCTTTTATAATGGGCGCAAAAGCGGCAGACATGGAGGGGCACGACTTCGACGTGATTCCACCTCGAGGGGCGACAGTGAACTGAATGTACGTATCTCGGTAGCCAAGAGTTGAAAATGTCAGCTGCTAATGTATATGCTAAGAAATAAGTTGTAGGAAATCTAGACAATACATAATGAATTAGGTGGTTCCAGGCGAATATAAATATCACTCAGGCTTCTCCCTTCCTTTCTTATACAGTATACATTTATATTACGAGAATAGCTCATATGGCATATTTCACGGGGGAAAAAAGCATGGGAAATTAGCGAACAAGTGCAGGTTGGATGTTACCAAGTGATAATTAGCCAATTCCAGGTGTATGGCACTATCAATTACCTTATTTTTTTATATATATATATTATTTTGTATAAGAATAGGGCATAGGGCTCATTTCAGTGGATGAAATCAGTGGAAAAATCCAGGGAAGATTTGTGTAGTGCAGAGCGGCTGAGCAGACGACGCGAGAGGGTAATGGAGGGGAGGTAGGGAGAGGAGTCTAGAATGGGGGAAAATGGCTAAATTGTCAACAATGGATGGGAGTACTGATGACATTAGCAGCTCTGACTATTCTTGGACATTAGCAGTGCTGATAGATGATATAAGTGACCACCTGAAAGCCCGGGCAAATTCAAAACAACACAGAGTCACAAAAGTGACGCCCCATGGTATGATTCATTGCGCCCGAGCATCACGGAAGTGACAACCCGCAGTTAAGGGGTTAAGGCACTCCAATCGGGTTGAGCTGGTACAGGTTTATATCCAAGGGGTGGATGGATTTTATTGCTCACGTAATACCACCCAGGGATGAGGGGGGCTGGTCACTTTCATCTTAACCCCTACGTGGCCGAGGGTCCTGAATTTTACTTGCGCCCCTGGCTATGTCGAGGCCATTTTCTGAAATTTTGAAAATCAATTTTTTTTTCTTGCCATATTGAAGAGGAAGTTCAGACCCACCTAACAGTGCAAATCCCAGCTTCCTAGACCCATTATGTTTCTTGCAATGGAGCGCGAAAGTTGCAGAAATATCGGCAACCAATATCTTCCGCCGCAAGGTGCTGCCGCATTGCAGCGTCGCACGTATTATCATTTTTTTTTTTACCCCTCAAAACAGTGTGAATGGTGCTGAAGTGTTGTGCATATATTAGATATGATGATATCGAATGGTTTCATTACACATGTTAGGATTGGCTAAAAAAAAAATTATGAATATTTTTTCACCTTTTTGATATAAAATATGTTTACTGTAGTGTAGAGTTATTTTTTAGGTTATTGTTCTGCCCATGCTTGGAAAAGGGAGTGAAATGGTTGAATTTTTAGTCCTAAATGAGAAAATTGCCCATCCCCTGAAGCTAGGCTCTCCCACAGGGGATGAAAGTGGAGGGTCGGGTGGATTAACACCTGGGCAGATCTGATTAGGAATAGGGGAGCGAAGTTGCAGTTTCAAAACTACAAATAAGTCTGATTATTATGAATAGAGAGACAAAGCAGAAATAAATATGTTTACTGATGGGGAGAAACGTATTTTTCCTGTAATAACACATTCACCTATATCATTTTACTTTATTTTCGCAATATATGTTGCTGTCTGTCTGTCATGAGTGTGGGAAAGTATATTTTCTGCCTGGGTAAGGAAAAAGGGTAAAGCTTGGTGTTTCCCAACACTTTACACAGTCAGAATACAATAAACTTGAAGTATCGCACGGTAACTGTGTGCGATATCATACTCACGTCCTATGCACAATTATATTGCTTTCTACGTGATTCTGCATTGATTGCGAGTAGTTCAGAGTTATAAACAGGAAAAAAATACGTGGGTAACAATACAGGAATATACATTGATACTGGTAAGGCTGACAGGGTAAGGTTGAAGGGGCTAGATGTTTGTTGAGGCTACTTCACACGGTCAAAATATGATAATATTGGCATATCATACAGTTGCCTTGTAAGACAGCAGTTTCCATACCCTATGCCTGTTCACTTACATTACTAACAGAACCTGCAGTGATTACCACTCTGTCTAGGGCAAAAAGACTGTACTAAGTATATAAGGAAATAGATGCAGCTGGCATCTGAGAAATAAATACAGAGCAGAAAAATTACTCACCTCAAGTGCATGAGCGATGAAAGGAGTCAGTGCCGGCGAACTTTTACCCATCTCTGCCCTCCCCTAGCAGATCAAACGTCTGTACCATTCCCGTTATATGTCTGTATATATGCCCCTCCCCCACTATGTGCCCCCACTAAAAGCGCTGACTAAACACGAGTTCCCACAGTGCGGGCTACGCGGATGTAGCTCAGTAAGGGGCTGACATTCGTAAGGGGAACACTCTGTTCAGCAACTCAACATTAAAGCCCTTAACCCTTCTGCGAGCGGTAAGTTTTATTAAGTTTCACGGCTCACGATTTTATTTCCCCGCGCGCTCCGCTGGCAGCCCGCGGTATGCAAATTACATGTATTCTCACCTCATTTTCACCACCCAAACCTCAAAATGTTGCCCTGAAACTCACATCATCTTATTCGCCGATGTTTTTTCTAGGTGATAAGCCAAAAGAAAAACCAGAAAAATACGAATAAAAGTACACAAGGCCGCCATGAATAAACATTTTGGAATGTTGAGCTCACTTCCCAACATCGTCGTTCGAGTGTTTTCCATCATACAGAAAAATGTTATTATAAGTTTTGATAGAGAATTTCATTGGCTTTCTAATGAGTATGTCCGGTTGTGATGCAATTTGTAGTTTTTGAGAAAATAGCCAAAAACTAAAAGTCATTTTTGTAAAAAAAATTATTTTTGTTCAGGGAGGTATACTGCAGAAGTTTTCTTGCATACCTAATGTTTTTATTACATAATCTTATGTAGAAATTCATAATCTTTTTCCTGATACCTTTTTGTTTTGATACGCCTCATAGTTTTTGAGTAAATCGCAAAAAACTACAGGGTACTCACGGCCGTGGTGCACATTCGTCATGCGCGCACAATAACCACCTACGTAACCACAGCTTTTCATTAGAGAAATTACATAGTTATGTCCTGTACATACGTAGAATTCACTGATCTTTATCATGGTTCTTACAGGAAATCGATACATTCAATAATTTTGGAGTAAATGGACGACAAAGATAGAACACTCTTCCTTGGCCGCAAGAGAGATAAAAACGCTCAATTTCCCTGCCTCACGAATACTTAAATATTTTCGCTCATTATGTTTTATTATTATTTTTTTTTTAAACTCAAATTATACATGTGAAATATCATAAGCTCTTTGATAATGCTTTCAGTAACTCAACATTTCCACTAGTCTTTTTGCTAGGTACTAATACTAAAGCTGAACTTTCTTCCATCTCATATGTGTATATGTAAAAAACAATACTTATTTGTGAAAAAAAATATAGAAATGTAGAAACAGGTCAATGTACAAATCAACAAAATATGGATAACTCACTTGCTCCAGAGGTGTTGAGCTGCTGGCAGGAACTTGAAGGAATTGAAGATGAGTTAGGTAGTGTGTAGAGTTGTGTGTGTGTGCATGTGTGTGTGTGTGTGTGTGTGTGTGTGTGTGTGTGTGTGTGGCGTATTCTCTGTTCCTTGCACCACGTTTGCCTAACACATGCAATGGACACAATAGATTTCTCCACGAACATTCGTTGCACGACATACGTATTTAATGTCATACATGTGTCGCTGTGTGGCGTATTTTCTTGTCTGATCATTACATAACTTTCTGCTGTCAGTCAATGCACGCAATATTTCTCGGTGAACACTCGCTGCACTATTTTATACGTATATTTCACACTGAACCATAAACAATATAAAATGCTATCACATGATTCCATCCCAGCCTCTTCTGTTATTCCTTTCCCTACTGTATGGCGTAAGAGACTGCCTGTTCCCTTAGCAACTAATGCATATGTCTATGTATCTCTATGGCATAACATAATGCCTACTTTGGTAGGTCAGTTGTTTCACTAGTCCAGGCACTATATGTTTCACAGATATAAGTAATGGCTTCACTGTAAGGGTAAAATACATCATTTTACGGGCAGGGTGAATGGAAACCCCGCTATAACAAACCAGACTCTGCCTCTAGGCCTAACAGCTGACAACGGGCCCCAGTGCTTTACAAACAATATATCTATGTTCAATAGACACAGTCACTTCACAGTATAGTCAAAAAACACTGTACACTCACAATATTTCAATAATGGCTTCTGCCTCGGGTGGGAGGGGGAAAATGGTGGATTTAAAGGGACAACACAACACAGCACGACCCTGCTGTCTGGCTGCTAGTGGAGCACTAAGATTCTATCACTACGTACAGGCACATATGAGTCATTGCAGTGTTGCCAAGGTCTTACCTCGGGAGAGACACGTGGCTGCTAGAACACTACAAAATTTGACGCAAATTGACCGAAAACTTATTTTCTGGTTAATTTTTTTTGCATTTTCACGTGATTTGAGGTCCTGTGCTTTGGCACACCACACCACATGTAACGCAAATTGCGGTACCGTGCGCAAAAGGGTTAAATAGCTACTCCAGGACTTTCGTTAAATCATCAAGGGACTGTGGATAACATTTGGTAGCAGCGGTGTCTTGAACATCATTTCTGACCGCCTCCTACAGTGTTTAGTGCCACCAACAAATACTTGACGCACCGCATCTCACAGCCTCACCCCCTCAGTGCCTCTCTTAGTGTAATATTGGCTGTGCCTCTATAGGTGTACAATTTCCCTCACCAGTGCCATTCTCTAAACCGCCCACACCCCCACACATTGCTCCTGGCCGCAACTGTCGCCGCCGCTGACCTCCGCACCTGTTCCTGACACCTGTTCTGTGCTCGTCATATCGTGTTCCTCATCTCAAGGTGTCACATCTCCATTGTCTGCCGTTCAACCTGACTCCACCCTCTGCACCTTCCCTGTGGGGACATCTGCCCTCATCTCCATCACCTCACCCTCTCGCCCTTCGGTGCCCCATATGGTCCAGATTAACTACTCGGACTCATATTCACGTACTGTCTCCCAACCATTGAGCCAGCCTGCCTCCACTGGGAGTGATTGTGTCTTCACTACCAGTCACGAGCCAAGCAAGGGACCTCCACATTCACAACCAGTCTCATCTCCAGCGAGCTGACCCGCCACCACCCACTCACGTCGTCTTCTCCACTGCAAGTCCACACCTTCTCCACTTGGTTCAAAGCTCAGCTTTGTAACTATAATAGTATATCTTCATCCAGCCATTATTGACTTTCTATAGAGATTATCATCTGGATTTTCTCTACAGATTGCATATTATTGTTAATATTCATCTCAACCCCCCCCCCACTTCTACTCATCTTCACCGACTGTATTTATTACTCATCTCACATTTCACCTTTTATTTATTAAACCCCGCATCCTGTCATCTTCATTCATTTCCACTTCCATTCTAATGGTACAAGTCAACAGAGTTAAGTCATTGTCTGGGGAACACAGTCTTTGTACAAGAGTCACTTACAAAACATAATCTACCTTACACAATACCACTGCCTTACACTGCTATATCTTACTTCGTAAAGTATATAAGTGGTGGGTGGTGAGGTGGCCCTGGAGGTGATGGTGGGTGAAGGAGTAGCATGGGTGGTAGTGGGGGATGGTGAAATGGCTCATGAAGTGGTAGGAAGTGGTGAGGTGGAGCGAGAAGTTGTCCGGGATGGTGAGGTTGTGAATGTGATGGGATGATGTCGCAAGGCAATGTGGGCTGAGTGCACCTGCACTCCAGGCTTCCCTTCCTCTCCCTCGGTGAAGAGCTGCTTCACTACCGTCTGTCTCCTCTTCCTTGGTGGTGGAGCTGTATGGCAAGGCAGTGGTGGCTTCTCATCACTCTCTGAGGAGATGTCACTGTCATCCTCCTTGGTCAGTGGGAGAGTGATACCACTCATCACCACTTTCCTCACTACTCCCACCATATTCCCCACCTTCAGGTCAGACTCAGTTCAGTCCTCATCGCTCTCCCCCCCATGGGGAAACAGCTCCGACCTGATCTTGGGGCTGGTGAGTGGCCTACGGGGCCGGAGAGGGCAGCGCTGGTTGGGGGTAGGGGCTGCGAGTGAGGCGGAACTCGGATGTCCACTCATGGAAGTGCGTGGTGTACTGATGTGTCGGGTGTATGGGAGTCTAGGGTAGGTCGGTCTGAAGATATTCAAAACATTTGTCCATCCATCCATCATCCAATCCTACGTTGCCCCATGAGGGGCGTAGGAGTCATTCTTTCACTTCCCCAAAATTTTCGCCGTTTTTTATAGGCCACGCTCAAACAACGCTGGCGACCATTTACTGGCTAAACATCATTCGATGCTGGTGGCCACTGAGGAGTTCAATGTCAGGACCAACTTGCTTCCCGGGCTCCTGCACTCTTCATAGGGCTACACTGGATTAAATGATGAATGACTGAATGAATTATTATCCACTCACTCGATGTAGTGCTGCTTTCTGGTGCCTGCCCTTTCCTCTCTTTCTTCCTTCTTTCCTCATCTGTACTTCTTTCCTTCATTGTTTCCTCTTCTGTCAATGGGTGACTCTACACTGAGTGATAAGCCAAATGGTTTCCTGTACACCTGGAAATCATTTACTTTTCTGGGTGGTAACCATATAACCAAATTGTGGTGCCTGGTGGTTTAGTGGGTAATTAAGGCATTCCAATCAGATAAGCCAGTGCAGGTTTATATCCAAGGGGTGATTGGGGTTTATTGATAATGTAATGCCACTCAGGGATGAATGAGGCTGGTCAGTCTCATCTTAAATGTCAGGAATGTCAGGACCAGCTTGCCTTGCCCCAGGCTCCTACACTTTTCATGGGATTGGATGATGGATGGATGGATGGATTACAGTACTATTATTATTATTATTATTATTATTATATCCATTTTTGCTTTTCACCTGTGGACAAAGACATTGTCCCTGCTTACAGGAAATAAATCATTTAGACACATTTTTGTATTTTATTTTTGTTGAGAGTGCCTCCTCATAATTGTATATTTTCAGATCATCCAGAAAGACACAGGCCAAGTTCTGAAAGATCCTTCTTTTGAGACCATTGATGCTGTGACCCTTCGCACAGTGCTACAACAAGACACTCTCAGTGGTGAGCTATTCGTTGTTTTTAAAATACAGAACCAGTAGAGTCTTAGCGGCAGTGGCATGTTCATTTTATACTGTGTGTGATACATCAAGTTTGCATGGTAATAATTCTTCTTGTAAAAACTTTATTAACCCAGAATGATATAACTATTTAGCAGGTACTATTTATGTCTGAACTTCTGCCATTGAAGGAAGAAGGTCATGGGCAAGAAGACAGACTGAGGAACATTGTTACAGAACTGACATGTTTATTTGAAAAACTAAGAATACAAGCTGTCTTTCGTTAGTGGGGTGACATCATCATCATAACTCATATTTCTCTCATTTATCCATCGTCACAATATCTGGCCCAATGCAATATCCAGTGCTGTTTGCTCGGCTCTATTAAAACAATATCCAACGGAATTTGCCAATATCTGGCAGCAAAATGGGAAGCAGTCGGTGGTACTGTGCATTTTTCTCAGTGATGTGTATCATCTGGCTCGGACATGGGACCCAATAGGCCTGCAGGCAGACCCCGCAGCACAACAACACACACCAGCCAATCACAGTGCACTGCAAAGCACCTCACCTGACGTACCAAGCCAACTATCGCCCTGCTTTCCCCCGTGCCTCATTTGTTGCTGTAGTGCTGTGAAATGCACCCTAGTTCTGTGTGATGGCTGAGTTTGTGGCAGTGCCAACACAAGGTGAGTATGATATTAATTATATTATGTACATACTGTATTACTGTACTACATGTACACTCATGATGGGATATACCACAAGCACCACAGGGTTGGCATTGATTAAATCAAATTGATTTAATCATATGATTAAATCATTGATTTTTTTGCTAAAAAAGCAGGATTTTTTTTTTTTTGACTTTTTTATCAAAAAGTTAACACAAATAAAATCTGAAAGTTTATAAACATTGTGTATTGTATAACTTTGTATTGCCATTCCCTTGTTCAAACACTTAAGCATTTAGTCAGCAGATTCTGGAGAATGGTGCCATTAGAAATTGGTACAGTATATGACAAAAAAAAAATAAAAAAGTACATTTGTGTAACTAAGTATGGAAATTATTTGTACATCTGAAATAATGAGCCATAAATCAAAAACCAAAGCCATAAGACTTGGTAGGCTATGCTTGGTCACTTAAGACCATGTCATAATAATATCAGCTTACGATTTTTGTGTGTGGTAATATAATCAGCTTTAGAATATGCTGTCTTGATTACCACTGGCAACTCAGCCTTAACCCCTAAACCGCGGGTCGTCACTTTCGTGACGCTCGGGTGCAATGGATCATACCGCGGGCCGTCACTTCTGTGACTGTGTTTTTTAAAATTTGCCCGGGCTTTCAGGTGGTGATGTCTATCATCTATCAGCACTGCCAGTGTCCAACAATAGTCAGAGCTGCTAATGTCATCAGTACTCCCATCCATTGTTGACAATTTAGCCATTTTCCCCCGTTCTAGACTCCTCTCCCTACCTTCCCTCCATTACCCTTTCGTGTCGTCTGCTCAGCCGCTCTGCGCTAAGTAAATCTTCCCCGGATTTTTCCACTGTTTTCATCCATTGAAATGAGCCCTATGCCCTGTTCTTATACAAAATAATATATATATAAAAAAAATTAAGGTAATTGATAGTGCCATACACCTGGAATTGGCTAATTTTCACTTGGCAACATCCAACCTGCACTCATTCACTAATTTCCCCTGCTTTTTTTCCCCATGAAATATGCTGTATGAGTTACTCTCATAATATAAATGTACATAAGAAAGGAAGGGAGAAGCCTGAGTGACATTTATATTCACCTGGAACTACCTAATTTATTATGTATTGTCTAGATTTCCTACGACTTATTTCTTAGCATATACATTAGCAGCTGACATTTTCAACTCTTGGCTACTGAGATACTTACCGTACAGTCAGTTCACTCTCGTCCTTCACAGTGAAATCATGTCGCTGTCGCGCCCCTCCATTTCTGCCCCTTTTGTGCCCATTATAAAAGGCCCTGTGACCTCTACCCCTACTAAACATCGTGTGAGAAGCGGTAAAGGACTGTAGATATATATAAGTGTAATAAAGTACTAGAAATAATAAAGTGTGAGTGTGTATATGAGTAAGAAATGACAGAATACCAGCGGTGAATTAGCGTGAGTGGGAGGCTCATACGTGCTCGTATTTTACATTGCTTTCACAGTGTTTTTTTTTGGAGTATGGTTTCCAAACTACTTGGAAATCATTGAATAGTGTTTCTAGTGTTAATATCTGGCAGTGGTATTCATATTAAGGGAAGTCGGGAAGTGTAAAGTGGAGACTTAGTTACCCAACTTCAGAAGTCTCCACAAGTCCTACGGTAGTCGATGAGTGCTAAAAAAACATCCTAGGAAAAAGCTGAAGGTATGTGCCATACGCATATGTCTATCTATCTATCTATTACCAGACGCCTCAATCCCACACGGGGTGGCCACAAACAAATCGCCTCCATGTCGCTCTGTCCCCCGCCATTTCACTACCCCGCTCCCAACTCACACACCCCTCTCTCATATACCTCTCCACTCCATCCCTCCATCTCATCCTCGGCCTCCCCCTCCCTCTCGCCCCCTCCACCTAACTCACATACACTCTCCTCGTCAGTCTTTCACTCTCCATCCTCTCCACATGCCCAAACCACCTTAACGTGTTTCTCCTAACGCTTTCTATCACGTCCACAACCACACCACAACGCCCCTTCACTTCCTTATTTGTTAGTCTGTCTCTCCATGTGACTCCACATGCTCCTCTCAAATAACTCATTTCCACTGCTCTCACTCTTGACTTCTGTCCTTCCAACAGGGTCCAAGCTTCACTTCCATATGTTAGAGTTGGTATCACAATACTGTCATGAAACAACTTTTTCACTTCCATGCTCACCTCCCTGTTTCTTATCACTGCTCTCAGCGAACCAACAAGCTTCCTTCCCTGCTGCACCGTTTCGAGCACTTCACCCTCCAGACTTCCATCCTTACTCATCACACTACCCAAGTACTTAAATGCACTCACATTCTCCATATCCTTCCCATCCAATCTCACTGTACATTCACTGGCTTCACTTCTCTCGAAGGCCATCACTTTACTCTTCCCTACATTCACCTTTAGATTCCATTTCTTACACACTCTCCCAAACTCATCTACCAAGCCTTGCAGCTCCCCTTCGTCTTCGCTCAACAACACAGTATCATCTGCAAACAACAGTACAGGGAGTTTCCAAACACTGCCCTCTCTCACTAGGGCCACTCCAACATCCACTGCCCGACCTTGTATCTCTTTTATAACCCCATCCATGTACAGATTGAACAACCATGGAGACATGACACATCCTTGTTTCAATCCAACCTTCAAATGGAAAGATTCACTCAGTGTGCCATCCACACGCACTGTAGCCTTATCTCTCCCCCACGCTTCAGCATTTCACCACACACTCCATCAATTCCTGGGGCTTTCCCCATTTTAACTTTCTTCATTGCTTCCACCACTTCCATCCTACCGATTTCTTCGTCTCTTCTCACAACCCTGCCATTCCCCAGCCACTTATACTTGCATTGTATATCATATGCATATGTAATTATAATATTCTAGGACTAATAACTGATTTTTGGCAAATATTTTTAAAAAGTCAGTCGTAGCGCGAATATCCCCGCGGGATGGGCCCAGCGCCCCTCCGACAACCCCACGGTTTAAGGGTTAACCAGTAGTGTACAGACAGGGCTTGAACAGGTATGTATCTGGATTCTGGGCAGTGGCTTTCAGCCTGAACAATCAGTGGATAGACAGGACATGAAGTTAACAGTATTCAGTATACTGATTTTGAAATAATAGGTATGTAATAAACAGAAAAATCAAATAAATTAAAAAAATCAAATAAATTGAATAAATAAAAAAATCATTGATTTTTTTTTTTTAATCACCAACCCTGCCTTCCCACCACCCATTGAACTCACGACTATTTTCTATGACACCCATAGGGTAGGTAGGACCCCAGGTACCCCAAGGATGCGCGGCTCATTCTGTATACGGCACTGGTGGCGTGAGGAGCCACGTCTTTTTCTTTGTCATTGTCCGATTCTGTACCACCACGCGCAGGGCCAATAGCATCATTGACCCTTGCGAAAGTTCTGCCCTTAGTGCTGAGGAATGGGCTTAGTGATAGTGCCATCGGTCGGGCCTTGGACGACACTGTCCTCACGGACACTTAGTGAAAGCACATCCTCGAAGGAGAGAAGGAGCTATCATGTCGAGAGCGACCTCTTTCACCCTCCGACCCCTACCCACTCTCAGACGCCAGAGAAGGCACTCAAACACCTACAGGAGGACAGTGATGAGTTCACTGAGGAGGAGGAGGTAGATGACCCAGCACACCGGGCAGGTGAGCGTGGAGTTGGCGGTAATCTGTGGAATAAACACCAATGAGCAGTTTCACCATCAAGCTCACTGTCTGCTCGCTGATTTATCACCCTTGAATGTCCACCTTCACCTCAGCCAAGCACTTCAAGGGTGGAATCACCACAACCGGGTCCTTCAGGAGTGGAATTTTCCACACGGGCCTCATGTGGTGTTACTCAGCACCAAGTGTCTCCCCAGGGAAGGCCTGCATCAGGGAAGTCATCACTCCCTTACTCCCCCACCTCCCACTCCTCTCCCTCTCCTTCCCCCTCACCCCCTGCCCATGGGTGTGTACGCAAGCATGCAAGTACACAGAAAAAAACGTCCTGCACGTGGCAGACGGTTTGCTTTACCAGGTGTGGGTAGAGTGGATACCTTTGTCTGGAAGGAAGGAGCAGGATTTGAGCCGTCTGTGCCGGTGTTTGACGAGGAAGGAGCAATTGTACAGGAGGATGAGCTTTCCCCCAGGCCGTGGACTATTAGCAGTACTGTATATTCAGGGCAATATTCACGACCTCAGTTTTGCAATACCTGGTGGAAGAAAGAAATATCCACCAGGCTATGTGTGTGCAGTGGCTGGATGTGGCTGCCAGCAAAATCATGCACATGAGGGACTCGCAATCTGTGGATGTGGGGGAGGTGTTTTTTTGGCTAGGCCCTTTTTTTTTGCAGGGCCAGGTTAGAAACCGGTTTTTTTTTTTTTTTTTTTGTGTGTGTCCGACTCTGGGCATAGGCTTCACAGCCTGCTATCAAGGCCCAGTCGTCCTCCTACAATCTACATGTCACCACTTCGGCGCTTAACACCCACTGTCCATATTGAATACATGCTAGGGCTGTCTCATACAGGACTGGTGTATTGGTATTAGCGGGGTCATTTTTACGACATGTCGGCGGGTCTTCTGGTAGATCAGTAAAGCTTGATTTAATGAAATTCAAATCCTTAAACTGTTCCCTGCACCAGCGAGGATTCGAACCTGGGTCCCACGGGACCGCAAGCCAACTCTCTACCGATCGAGCTACCGCCTACCCAAAAGTGCTCCATGACTGTTGGTCGATAGATGAACTCGTGGGCACACCTGTCATCGGTAAGTATATGACCCATGACAGGTACCTTGCCATTCCAAGGTTCCTCCATTTCAATAGAAATTACAGGCCTGCACCGAACAACAGATTGTGCAAAAATAGACCCATCCTAACAATGCTCGAGGAGTCATTTTCCAGGGTTTTTCGTCTGTTTCAGAAAGTGGTAACTAACAAGTCACTGGTGTTATTCAGGGGCTGGCTGGCATTTATTCAGTATGTGCCATCCAAGCTTCACTGCTTTGGCCTGAAATTCTTTGTCCTTTGCAACTGCAAAACTGGATATATGCAAGGACAGTTTATTCAGCAACAAATGACATACCTAGTGACAATCCCCATGGTTTCTCGGCATCAGTCATGAAAGTGCTGATGAAAAGGTATATCAATAGGCACTGCATTCTGTACACCGATAATTATTACAGTGCCCTGGTGTTGACCAAGTATTTGCTTGAACATGGTACTTGGTCCTGTGGAAGTGTTAGGGCAAACAGAATGAATTTCCCTGTATTTACAGCAAATACTGAGAAAGGAACCCTCCTTACCAAGAAATGTGGCAACATGTTCCCCCTTCTGTAGGCATGACAAGAGATGGGTTAACATGTTGTCAACAGTACATAAGGGTGTGTTTGACGAAACTGGAAAAACAGACAGGGGCATCCGCAGGATTTTTTGTAAGGGGGGGCAAAATAAAAGACATTATACATATATGTGCGGTTATAATACAGGTATATCAAAATACACACACTCCAAATAGGCATAGGCATATACTTACGTTACATGACTTACATCATATGCATAAAGTGACAGAATAACTCAAAGGAACGAAAATATATGTGACGTCCGGGAAAGTTCCAAACACACTTTGGAATTCCAAGGGGGGGCAACTGCCCTCCCTTGCTCCCCCCCCCTCCGGACACCCATGAAAACAGACTACAGGATGAAGGAACACGTGTTGAAGCCATATGCTGTCAACGATTATAATATCAACATGCGGCTTGTTGATAAATGGAACATGCAAATTGGTGAGGTTGATTTCCTACGTAAGTCATGTAGGTGGTATAAGAAGGCGTTTTTACACCTTCTTGATATTGCCGTCCTGAACAGTTTCGTACTGTTCAAGGAGCTCATCAGGAAACCTCCCTCTCTAGAAGAATTTGAGAGAAAGCTTGCATGCAAACTCCTTGAAGAATTTTCAACTGCACAGGTGCCAGGTGCTAGGTGGGGGACAGCGGCTGCAATGGACAGGCTAAGCTGTGTCGAGTATTTCTGGTGGCACAGGCTGGTAGAGATTGGCCGTACCACAGCAGGTCGTCAGGCACACAGGCGGTGTCATGTCTGTAACACGACCAAACACCATCCACCAGCACGAAAAGAGACAGCCTACCAATGTGCAGAGTGTAAGGTCCCCCTATGCTGTAAATGTTTCTGCGAGTATCAGTCCGGGCATGATTACTGAGCAGGTGTGTGGGAAAGTGTAAATAGTATACAGGTATGCACAAGTGTTTTTTTTTTTTTTAAACAAGTGAAATGTTGGATATTATAAGTGATTTCTAGTAAGTGCTATGATATAAGTGTTTTATAATAAGTTTTATAAGTGCAGTGCAATAATTGTTACTGTTTATTGGATATTAGTGAAAAAATTGGTGGAAATACCTTGAGTTAGCCTACCTGTTACATGAAAGAAAACCACTTGTGAGCGGGCCAAAAGGAAAATTACCTCGTTGGCTATAACTAAATTTATTCGCTCGATACTCAGGAAAATACTGTAGTGATGAATATGTGAGTATAAGCATATTTGTGATGTGAAGTACAAATACTGTAAGTTGTGTATAACATTTGTAAAATTTTCACGATACCCCTAATTAGTACAAATCAGTCTGAATTATAGTACAAGTAATTACCTCATATTCAACCATACTGTATGAGACAGCCACAGCATTTACTTGTCAAAGTGCAGTTACCCGCAATCGTGATGTCAAGTGCAATTATAATTGTCGTAGAAAAGGGAAATTGTAATTGATACAAGAAGTGTGTACAGAAAAAGAAAGAGTTATTTTCTTTCCCACACACCTGCGGGACAAAATGGCACTATGAAATGGGCGGAAAACCTTTTGGGGAGCCACATGGACAGGGTGATGACTCATCCTTACGACGGTGAGTAAGAAGTTGAAAAACAAATGGACCCTTACAAATTCCAACCAAGGATGTCTGGGCAGTGTTACAATCACCAATCTGGTTAGTGCTGCCAGTGCTAACCAGCGAATCCAAGGTCACAGCCAGTGGTGCACGCTTGGAGCCAGCCCGCGGAATGTGTAAAACCAGTCGCCTTCAACTTATCCTTACTCATCGACGGGACCACCTAGAGACCTTAGGATACCTTCATTGGAAAGAGGATGTTGAGTCTTATGTATTTTTATTTTTTTCTGTAGCTATTATAGTTTGGCAGATATTAGGGTTTGAAGTAAGTGTATTTTTCCAAAAAACTCAGAAATTCCCCGTGAGGAGGAGTGGGTGACGGCGGGAAACCCCCAGCATTTAAGGGTTAAATGGCAGTTACATCTCAAGCTGACTTCATACTTAAAAAAACTCTTGGTCACACTACTATTACACAAACATAAAACACTAAGAGATGTAGTGGTATTAGATGTTGACTGCGAGATAATGCTGATTTCACATGTGCGGTGTGTCGGGGAGGGCATGTGGATATTACCAAGCATGAAAGGATTGAACTTGCTGGTGAGTCTCTTCAGTGTGTGGAAGAGTTTTGTTATTTGGGAGACAAGTTAAGTGCTGGAGGTGGGGCAGAAGTTAGCTCTGTGGCTAGAGTGAAGAGTGATTGGAAGAAGTTCAAGGAGCTGTTGCCTTTCCTGACATTGAGAGGGCTCTTCCTCTGTTGTAAGGGATCTTTGTATGCAGCATATATTAGGAGTGTAATGCTATACAGTATGGTAGTGAGTCCTGGGCAGATATTTGCAGGCTCAAACGTATAGAAATGGCAACGATTAGGTGGATGTGTAGTACGTCCATGAGTGCAAGGTCTGGGGGGGCTAGGTTTACAATGGAAAAGTTGAGAGGTGTGAAGGAACTGAAGTATATTGGAGTTGTGATGAAGAGAGGTAGACTGGGATAGTTTGAGCATGTGGAGAGGATGTGGGATGATAATTGGGTGCAGAAAGTGAGAAGTGTTGTTGTTGGAGGTAGGATAATGAGAGGTAGACCAAAAAAGACCTGGGACGAAGTTATTGAATGTGACCTCAGGGTTAAGGGACTAAATAGGGAAGCTGCCAGAGATCGAGCAGCATGGAGAGCTGCCATTAGGTGAGCAAGGCCAACACATGCAAGCATGTCGGAGCCTTCAAAAACGAAAATGAAGTGAAACAAAAACACTAGGGCATGTAAAAATATATTATATAAATATCAACACACTGCAGCAAGAAATTAATGCATTACTGTAAAACATTGAAACTAAAACTATACAGTAAAACCTCAATATAACGGACTTCAGTAGACCGGAATTCGCTTTTATTGGACTCGAGGAGCTACCGGACTAAACTCCTATATATCGGAAAAAGTCCGATAAAGCCAGAAAGCAGTCCGGACTGCCTGACCACTTCAGCTATGTTCACCACAATAAGACAAGTAAAAGACATGTTTTTCAGTGCACAGTACAGTATTATTATACCATTTGATTAATGTAGTGAAGGTATAACACAGTACAATACTGCAATGGTGGTGAAAACCACTGATGCAATCCGGACTAATGTCTGATATATCGGAAAAAGTCCGGATTAGCAGGGGTAAGTCCGGATGTCGCTTTTATTGGAATTTCGCATTTTTCGGACTGACTTGGGCCCCAATTAGTCCGTTATAGTGAGGTCTTACTGTACTGTAAAAAAACAACCACCCTAGGCCTCATGCGTTGGCCTTGCAGATTATTTTGTTCACACACACACACACACACACACACACACACACTGGTAACTTCAAGCAACCAGCTGTTCACTGAAGTTACAGAGAAAGATCCAGAGATGGAATACCAGTATTTAGTGGAAGAAAGGAATGATTGGCTTGATATGGGTGAGATCTAAAATCGCATAGCTTTCTTTTGCACTGTACACTGTCTGATCCTGTACGNTACACACACACACACACACACACACACACACACACACAAGGAGGAAGGGAATGTAAATCTGAAAAAGGTTATAGAACAACAAAGCAAGGAAAAGGTGGAGAAGGAAGTGGTTAGGGTACTGAGTAGAGAATCTTTAGTCAGGGATGTAGCAGATAAGAAAAAATGTGTAATAATTTCAAAAGTAAAAGAAAAACGTGCGACAATAAGATCAGAAAGAGAAAGAGAAGAACTGATTAAAGTTAAAGAGATAATATCAGTAGTTATGGAGGGTAACAACGAAGCTCAAGAAGAGACTGAAGAAGTGTTTAGGTTAGGAGAGTACAAGGAAGGAGGGGCGAGGCCATTGAAGGTAAAGTTTAAGTCCCAGGTAATGGTAAATGAAATCATCAACAGAACATGGAAATTATCAAAGAGTGGTTCAAAAATGTTTGGATAAGGAGAGATGCAAATGAGGAAGAAAGAGCTAAAATAAAGGAGAAATTGAGGAAGTGGTACTGATGGATAGAAGGAGAGAAGAGGGTATAAGTAATAATGAAAAAGTTTGAAAGTGGTGTATGCTAATGTTGATGGTTTAATATCAGCAGGGTTAGATATCAATGATTTCTTGAGGGTACATGAACCTGATGTTATGTGCTTTGTAGAGACCAAGTTAAGTGAGGATATTGATATCCATATGGGAGATGGTAAATACAAACTGTGAAGAAGAGACAGAAAAGAAAAAACGGGAGGAGGTGTGATGACAGCAGTGAAGAACAACATAAGTGTAGATACTGTGGAAATGGGAGAGGGTAGGGCCAAAGTGATAAATATGAAATTAGAAACTGGAGAGAATGGTAAGAGAGGTATGGCAGTAGTTTATGTTCCACCTAAGACAAGAATATGGAAAGACGATAAATACCAGGAGATGTTGTCAAACATGATTAGAGTTATATACAGAAAGTGATTAAGAAAAGCAACAATATTCTTCTAATGGGTGCTTTTAATTGCAAGGAGGTGAACTGGGAGGAATGGGACTCAGGAGGCAGCGAAGATTTGTGGGGCACTATATTGTTAAACATAGTAATGAATAATGTAATGACGCAGTGGGTCAAAGAAGAGACACAATTCCGAGGTGATGATGCACCAGCAAGATTAGATTTACTGCTAACCAAAGAACCTGACGTAATTGAATCTTTGAAATATTTGTGTCCTATAGGAAAAAGTGATTGTGTGGTCAATGAGTTCCAGATGATAATAGGGAACGTGGTGCCAAGAGACGGGCTCTTTTATAGGCAGGGAAGATACAACTTTGGGAAAGCAAACTTTACAGAATTGAGAAATTTTTTTTGAAAAAGCAGATTTGAGAAAATGCAGAGAAACAAGAGAGATTCAGAGGAAGTGGGATATCTTTCTAGACCTCTATAATTCAGGAGTGGAAAAATATGTTCCAAGAGTAAGTGGGAAAGAAAACAGAAAAAAGGAGTGGTTTAATAGAAGGTGTATGATAGCGAAAAAAGAGAGGGACATGGCATGGAACAAATGGAGAAAGAGAGGTAATAACAGAACAAAGGAAGAATATAAAAGAACTAGAAATGAATATACAAGAATACATAGAGAGGAAGAAAGGAACTTTGAAAAAGGTATAATTGACAAATGTAAGGATGAACCCAAATTGTTTTATAGATTTGTCAATGGCAAATTGAAACAAAAGGAAGGAATCATCAAACTGAAAGTAAAAGGAGAGGTCTATAAAGATGCGGCAGTGCAATGAACAAATGTTTCCAATCGGTTTTTATTAATGAAAGGGAGTTTGTGGAGGGGGAGGGAGTGACTAGAAATGTAGTGACAAAAGATATAAAAGTGGAAGTGCAGGAAGTGTATAAATTACTGGAAACTCAAGTTGTAAGGAAAGCCCCAGGACTGGATGGAATTTCTAATTAGGTACTGAAGGAATGCAGAGAACAACTGGCGGATAAGATCCACAGTTTAATTGTGTGTTCTCTGGAAGTGGGGAAAGTGCCTCAGGAATGGAAGAGAGCAATTGTGGTACCAATTTATAAGGGAGGAAACAAGGAAGAACCCTTGAATGATAGATCAGTATCCCTAACCAGCATGGTTGCAAAATTGTGCAAGAGGATCCTGAAAGATAGATGGATAAAATATCTGGAAGAGATGAATATTTTGAGTGAAAGTCAGTTTGGATTCAGAAGTGGAAGGTCATGTGTTTCCAGCTTGTTGAGCTTTTATTCAAGAGCGACTGACATGCTACAGGGGAGAGACGGTTGGGTGGATTGTGTGTACTGTATTTAGATTTGGAGAAAACCTTCGACAAGGTACCCCACAAGAGACTAATGTGGAAATTAGAGCATATAGGAGGACTGAAGGGAAACCTCCTGGAATGGATAAGAGACTTTTTGAGAGACAGACAAATGAGGACAGTAATAAAGGACAGGACGTCTGGATGAAGAGAAGTAACAAGTGGTGACCTGCAGGGCTCGGTGTTGGCGCCAGTAATGTTCCTGATTTATGTAAATGATATGGTAGGTGGAGTGAATGCAAGTCTGTTTGCTGATGATGCAAAGATCTTGAGGAAGGTAGAGGTTGAGGAGGACTGTAAAATGCTGCAGGGGGATCTGAATAGGATACATGATTGGAGCTGGATGTGAGAAATGAAATTCAATGCAAAAAAAAATGTAAAATATTGGAAATGGGTAAAAGCACCAAGAGGCCATCACTGAATTATTTGATGGGTAATGAACCAATTACAAAAGCAAGAGAAGAGAAAGATTTGGGAGTACTGGTCCAAGATAGTTTGTCACCTGAAAAACACATTAACATGATAGTTAGAGAAACATATATAAACTCTTGACCAACATAAGAGTAGCATTTCATTACATGAAGAGGTGATGAAAAAATTGATAGTGGCCATGATCCACCCCAGGTTAGAATATGTAGCAGTAGTGTGGTCCCCACACAAAAAGAAAGATATAAATAAGATTGAGAGTATACAAAGAACAGCAACAAAGATGGTCCCCAGTCTGGCAGATCGGTCGTACAGAGAGAGGCTGGAAAGGCTGGATTTGCCTTCCTTAGAGGAAAGGAGAGAGAGGGGCGAAATAATTGCAGTGTTCAGGACCATGATGGGAGTAGATAAAATTGATAGATAAGATCTGTTTGTATGGGATAAGCAAGCAACAAGGGGACACGGACTGAAACTGAAGAAGCCAAGCTGCTTGAAGGACATCTATCTATTGCCAGACGCCTCAATCCCGCACGGGGTGGCCACAAATAAATCGCCTCCATGTCGCTCTGTCCCGCTCCCAACTCACACCCCCCTCTCTCATATACCTCTCCACTCCATCCCTCCATCTCATCCTCGGCCTCCCCCTCCCCCCCCCTTCCACCTCACTCACATACACTCTCCTCGTCAGTCTTTCACTCTCCATCCTCTCCACATGCCCAAACCACCTTAACGTGTTTCTTCTAACGCTTCCCATCACGTCCTCAACGCTCCTTCACCACAACGCTCCTTCACTTCCTCATTTGTTAGTCTGTCTCTCCATGTGACTCCACATACTCCTTTCAAATAACTCATTTCCACTGCTCTCACTCTTGACTTCTGTCCTTCCAACAGGGTCCAAGCTTCACTTCCATATGTTAGAGTTGGTATCACAATACTGTCATGTAACAACTTTTTCACTTCCATGCTCACCTCCTTGTTTCTTATCACTGTTTTCAACGAACCAGCAACCTTCCTTCCCTGCTGCACCGTTTCGAGCACTTCACCCTCCAGACTTCCATCCTTACTCATCACACTACCCAAGTACTTAAATACACTCACATTCTCCATATCCTTCCCATCCAATCTCACTGTACATTCACTGGCTTCACTTCTCTCAAAGAGGATCACTTTACTCTTCCCTACATTCACCTTTAGATTCCGTTTCTTACACACTCTCCCAAACTCATCTACCAAGCCTTGCAGCTCCCCTTCGTCTTCACTCAACAACACAGTATCATCTGCAAACAACAGTACAGGGAGTTTCCAAACACTGCCCTCTCTCACTAGGGCCGCTCCAACATCCACTGCCCGACCCTGTATCTCTTTTATAACCCCATCCATATACAGACTGAACAACCATGGAGACATGGCATCATCCTTGTTTCAATCCATCCTTCAAATGGAAAGATTCACTCAGTTTGCCATCCACACGCACTGCAGCCTTAGCACCCTCATACATACTCTTCACTGCCTTCAACAACTTCCCATCCACTCCATATATTCTTAATACCTTCCACAATCCTTGTCTATCCACCCTGTCATATGCTTTCTCCAGATCCATGAAGGCTGCATACAACTTCTTGCCCTTCTCTAGAAACTTTTCCACTAAGGATCTAAGAATGAATATCTGGTCTACACAACCTCTTCCCTTCCTAAAACCTCCCTGTTCTTCTCCAACTAATTCCTCTGTTATTTCCCTGACTCTGTCAATAAGTATCCTACCATATACTTTTCCTATTACACTGAGAAAGCAAATGCCCCTATGATTACCAAACACTGCTTTTTCCCCTTTTCCTTTGCACAGAGGAATAATTATACTCGACTTCCAATCCTCCGGGACTCTACCCTCCTCCCAAGCCAATCTGCACACCTTCCACATCCATTCTATTACTATCTCTCCCCCATGCTTCAGCATTTCACCACACACTCCATCAATTCCTGGGGCTTTCCCCATTTTAACTTTCTTCATTGCTTCCACCACTTCTATCCTACTGATTTCTTCCTCTTTTCTCACAACCCTCCTTCTCCCCGCCATTCCCCAGCCACTTATACTTGCATTACTTTCATTCTCTATGTTTAACAGTTCATTAAAGTGTTCTCTCCATCTTTTTACTTTTTCTCCCTTCTCCACTAGTAATCTACCATTTTTATCTTTCACATCCCCACTGACTTCATTGGCACCCTGTCTAGCTCTCTTTACCTCCTTCCAGAACATTTTCTTACATTCCCTCCACTTTGCACTCAAATTCCTTCCAAATTCCTCATCCACTCTCTTCTTACTCTCTCTTACTAATCTTTTCACCTCACTCCTTCTCTCTAAATATAACTCTCTCGTCCGTCTCTCAGCCTCTTCGACACCCCTATTCCTCATCCACTCATTATATGCTTTCTTCTTTTGTGCCACAGCCCTCACCTCTTCAGTCCACCATGCTGTTCCCTGAACCCCCTTTCGTCTTCTCTTCACCCCACACACCACCTCACATGCTGCACAGATTTCTGTGAATATCTTGCACACACCTTCCACGTCCCCCATCTGCTCCAATTTATATTTACCTAACCGCTCCTCCACTTCCCTTTTATATTCAGCCTTTATTCCTTCCTCCTGTAACTTTTCTACCCTCCTTGTAACAAATACTTCCTCCTGTCCTTCCCTTCTTCTCTTCCTCCATCTTGTTTGGATTCTGATTCTGGCCACCACCAAGTGGTGGTCAGAAAGTCCACTCCCCCAACCTCTATATACTCTTGCATCCATTACACAACTTCTCATCCTTTCATCCACACACACATAGTCAATCATTGTCTTCCATTCATTCATTCCTCCGTCCACCCTTCTCACCACTCGCCATGTATACCTATGGATCATTTTGTGCCTGAAGAGGGTATTAGCTAACACCAAACCCCTCCCAGCACAAATGTGTCCACTAAAGCACTGCCATTCTCATCCATCTCTGCAGGCACACCCCACCCACCAACCACTCCATCCACCTTCTTGAAGGACATCAAGAAATATAATTTTCCTTATAGATACATAGACCTGAGGAACAGACTGGACAA
This sequence comes from Birgus latro, assembly GCA_018397915.1. Lineage (NCBI taxonomy): Eukaryota > Metazoa > Arthropoda > Malacostraca > Decapoda > Coenobitidae > Birgus > Birgus latro. Next base: position 50,990 of record JAGKTI010002018.1, read on the forward strand.
AGAGATCATCCAATCTAAAAACTTAAACAAGGTTAAAGCAAAGTTTGACTTAATGAGAAAAAGGGACAGGACCCCACGAGCTTAGCTCATTTCCTGTATATCACAATTAGGTAAATACACACACACACACATGCATGGTCAAGCAAGGTCTTGTCAGGTAGAGGTGCTAATTAGCTTAGGCTTCATAATGTTAGGGGGGAGTGGCAAGGTAAGGAATATTGGGCCATACACCTGCAATGTGCCATGTCTTTTTACTTTTTGTTTGAATGCCACATCCAACACAGAATCACCCAATACACACCCAATCATTTTCACAGTCACCCTAAAATGTGCAACGCGCAGCTATTCAAATTTAACTGCAAAACGTCTTCAAGAGTTGCCCAAACTGGGACGAAGCGCATGCACTGACAACACTGGTCCCATCCTTCCTCTCAACTCTTACATCATAAACCTAGCCCCCCCCAGCCTTGCATTCAGGGACGCAATGCACATTCGCCTGATCACTGTCATTTCTGTACATTTGAGTCTATGAATATCCTCTTCCTTTACTGCCCAGGTATCATTACAGTTCTAACACATGCCACATACAAAGATCCCTTAGCATAAAGATAAGCCCTGTCATTGTCAGGAGAGGCAACAACTCCCTGATTTTCATCCAACCACCTCCTCACTCCAGCCACAGAGCTAGCTCCAGTCCCACCTCCAGCACATAACATGTCTCCCAAGTAACAAAACTTCCACACACTCAAGAGACTCGCCAGGAAGATCAGTCCTTTCCTGCCTGACAGTCTCCACGTGCTCTCTCCAACACACTGCACACATGAAATCAACATTGTCTCACAGTTCGTCTCTAATGCCAAACATCTCTTATGCATCCACATATCACAAATACTACACAATCTGGAATTATTTCCCAAGCCCTTGTGGCTAACCACGCATGGCCAATCTCCCTCCTCCTTGACAGTACTGCCACCAGCCTTAGATACCGTTTATCTGCATTTCTCCTCAAGCCCTTGTGCCCCCACACCATCTCTCCACAATCTGCTTCCAGGAGATTGGGTGTGCTGGGCCAGCTCCGAACTTTCTTTGCCTCTGCACAGTTGTTGACTTAGTACACGTGTTTTATTCGCCCTTGTGTGGAGTACAACTCTCATGTGTGGGGAGGCTCCCCACAGGCAGCTCTTCTCAATAGGGTGGAGTCAAAGGCTTTTCGTCTCATTAACTCTCCTCCTTTTACTGATTCCCTTCAGCCTCTGTCTCTTTGCCGCACTGTTGCATCTTTATCTCTTCTATTGCTACTTCAATGGTCACTGTTCCTCTGAGCTCTCTACTCGCATCCCTCCATCTCTGCGACGGGCACGTAGCACCTGTCTAGCAACAAACTCTCATCCCTTTTCTGTCCAACTCTAATACAAGAGTTAACCGTTACTCCTAGTCCTTCATTTATGCATCTGGTCAACTCTGGAACTGTATTCTCTACTTCCTATGATCTCCAGTCTTTCAAATGCAGTGTGTCCAGGCATCTCGAAATGAACAGATCTTGAATTTGGCTCTCTTTCATATTACAGTATTTTTGTTTTTTTCTTAGAAGGAACAGTATGCAGGCCCATGGCCTTTGGTTCCTTCTTCCTTGCATTAAAAAAAACACACTGCTGAGCATACAACATCTTCCATGGGAGTCCATTTCTGTGGTCACGTGCGAGGACATCAAGCACCATGATAAATAATAAGGGGCTCAAGACTAACCTTTGCTGCATGGCAACATTCACAGAAAACTCATCACTCAAATCTCCATTCACTCTCATCTGGGTGAGAGCATCCCCATACATAGCCTTAACCACTCTAACCAGCCACTCTTCAATCCCAAGCTTTGTCATTGCCCACTTCACCACCTGTCAAAAGCATTCTCCAAATCAACAAAAACAAAGTACAGCTCCCTTTTCTTTCCTATAAAATTTTCCTGAAATTGTCAGAGAATGAATATGGCATTAGTGGTCCTTCTGCCTGGCATAAACCCAAACTGCATCTCATCAATATTCACTCTTATCATACCTTCTAGGACTCTCTCCATTACCTTCATTATCTTGTCCAAAAGTTTCCTGGACATCACCCTTCCCTTTGTACACATATACGGTCACACTCTTCAGTCAGACATCTGGAACAACACTATCTATCTATCTATTGCCAGACGCCTCAATCTCGCACAGGGTAGCCACAAACAAATCGCCTCCATGTTGCTCTGTCCCCCACCACTTCACTACCCCGCTCCCAACTCACACCCCACTCTCTCATGTACCTCTCCAATCCATCCCTCCATCTCATCCTCGGCCTCCCCCTCCCTCTCGATCCCTCCACCTCACTCATATACAACCTCCTCGTCAGTCTTTCACTCTCCATCCTCTCCACATGCCCAAACCACCTTAACGTGTTTCTCCTAATGCTTCCTATCACATCCACAACCACACCACAACGCTCCTTCACTTCCTCATTTGTTAGTCTGTCTCTCCATGTGACTCCACATGCTCCTCACAAATAACTCATTTCCACTGCTTTCACTCTTGACTTCTGTCCTTCCAACAGGGTCCAAGCTTCACTTCCACATTTTAGAGTTGGTATCACAATACTGTCATGTAACAACTTTTTCACTTCCATACTCACCTCCCTGTTTCTTATAACTGCTATCAATGAACCAGCAACCTTCCTCCCCTGCTGCACCCTTTTGAGCACTTCACCCTCCAGACTTCCATCCTTACTCATCACACTACCCAAGTACTTAAATGCACTCATATTCTCCATATCCTCCCCATCCAATCTCACTGTACATTCGCTGGCTTCACTTCTCTCGAAGACCATCACTTTACTCTTCCCTACATTCACCTTTAGATTCCATTTCTTATACACTTTCCCAAACTCATCTACCAAGCTTTACAGCTCCCCTTTGTCTTTGCTCAACAACATGTATCATCTGCAAACAACAGTACAGGGAGTTTCCAAACACTGCCCTCTCTCACTAGGGCCACTCCAGCATCCACTGCCCCACCATATATCTCTTTTTTAACCCCATCCATATACAGATTGAACAACCATGGAGACATGACACATCCTTGTTTCAATCCAGCCTTCAAATAGAAAAATTCACTCAGTTCACTATCCACACGCACTGCGGCCTTAGCACCCTCATACATACTCTTCATGGCCTTCAACAACTCCATATATTCTTAATATTTTCCACAAGCCTCGTCTATCCACCCCGTCACATGCTTTTTCTAAATCCATGAATGCTGCATATAACTTCTTTCCCTTCTCTACAAAGTTTTCCACTAAAGATCTAAGAATGAATATCTGATCTACATAACCTCTTCCCTTCCTAAAACCTCCCTGTTCTTCTCCAACTAATTCTTCTGTTATTTCCCTGACTCTGTCAATAAGTATCCTACCATATACTTTTCCTATTACACTAAGAAGGCAAATGCCCCTATGATTACCACACACTTCTTTTTCCCCTTTTCGTTTGTGCAGGGGAATAATTATTCCTGACTTCCAATCCTCCGGGACTCTACCTTCCTCCCAGGCCAGTCTACACATCTTCCAGAACCATTCTATTACTATCTCTCCCCCATGCTTCAGCATTTCACCACACACTCCATCAGTTCCTGGGGCTTTCCCCATTTTATCTTTCTTCATTGCTTCCACAACTTCCATCCTACTGATTTCTTCCTCTCTTCCCACATCCCTCCTTCTCCCAGCCATTCCCCACTTGCATTACTTTCACTCTCTATGTTCAACAATTCTTAAAGTGTTCTCTCCATCTGCCCACTTTTTCTCCCTTCTCCACTAGTAGTCTACCATTTTTATCTACAACTCCCCAACTAACTTCTTTGACACCCTGTCTAACTCTCTTTGCCTCTTTCCATAACACTGTCTAACATTCCCTCCACTTTACACACAAATTCCTTCCAAATTCCTCATCCACTCTCTTCTTACTCTCTCTTACTAATCTTTTCAAATCTCTCTTCCTCTCTACATATAACTCTCTCTTCCATCTCTCAACTTCTTCGATGCCCCTGTTTCTTACCCACTCACTATATGCTTTCTTCTTTTGTGCCACAGCCTCTCTCACCTCTTCAGTGCACCCCCTTTCCTCTTCTCTTCACTACACACCACCTCACATGCTGCACAGATTTTTTTTGTGTATGTCTTGCACACACCTTCCACGTCCCCCATCTGCTCCACTCTATATTTACCCAATCGCTCCTCCACTTCCCTCTTACATTCTGCCTTTCTTCCATCCTCTTGTAACTTTTCCACCCTCCTTGTAAGAACTGCTGTACTTCCTTCTGTCCTTCCCTTCTTCTGTTTCTCCATTTCATTTGGACTTTGATTCTGACCACCACCAAGTGGTGGTCTGAAAGTCCACTCCCTCAGCCTCTATATACAGTACCCTTGTATCCAGTATACACATTCTCATCCTTTCATCCACACACACATAATCAGTCATTGCTTTCCATTCATTCAGTTCACCACCCACCCTTCTCATCACTCGCCACGTATGCATATGGATCATTTTATCCCTGAAGAGGGTATTAGCTATCACCAACCCCCTGCTGGCACAAATGTCCACTAAAGCACTGCCATTCTCATCCATCTCTGCAGGCACACCCCACTCACCAACTACTCCATCCACCTTCACATTCCCTACTTTTCCATTCATATATCCAATCAAAAACACTCTCTCATTCCTTTCAAACTTTACCATGCATGCTTCCACATTTGTTTAGAACTCTTCTCTTACTCTGCTTGCACAATCTCACGTTGGCGCATACACGCACACAACTGCCCACATTTATAGTCCAATTTGCCATTTCACCATCCCAAATTCAAAACTGTAACAAGAGATCAGCACTAAAATATGATGGCAGATATGATACAGTGAAATGGAAAGGATGTATAGTTATAGTGTTGTCTTTCTCATAGTTATAGGAAATAGCAACTAAATGATGAATATAAGACCCAATTTAATTGTTACTGTTGTTAACTGACCTATGTCTGTCTGGTCGAGCAGACCCATCAACTGCAGGCAAGCAGCTGCCCCTGCAAGGTCATCCTTTTGCGGTGAACTGCTGATCTTTCATGGCTGACAGTACCTCACTAAAGCAAGGCACTGGGAATAGCATGGAGGTATATTTCCGAGGTGGACGCCGCATTTGTATCTCCAACGAGTAGGCTCCACTTCACCCTGTAAACTGGTTATATGGTTACCACCCAGCATTGTAAATGGTTTTTTGGGTTGCAGGAAACCTTTAGGCTTGTCACTAAATGTAGTACCGCCTGAAGTAGAAAGAATAATTATAAATGGCAACAAGACGGAAAGGGAGAAGTAGGAAAAGATAACGGCAGACACAGAGGCAGAATGAGAAGGGGGAAGGAAAAGTTGGCAGTATTACATTAAGCGAGTGGATGATGGCTGCCACAGTTACCACTCCAAGTTAAGAGTAACAGTATAATAGCCATTATGGAGCTTGAAGAAGCCTATGACAAGGTATATTGGGGTGGACAGTATGGAGGGTAACAGGATGTACTGGTATGTATGGTATAGATTGTAAACTGATGAATGGAATAACAAGCTTTTGCTAGGATGCAGAATGATATAGGGGATGATGGAGAATTGAGTGCATAAATCAAATCTAGAACTGAATGCATAAATCAGTTCTTTAATGATGAATTACTGTATAGTAAAAATGCGTGATAAAACATCAGTTCTAAACTGGCTTAGAGATTTTGAGATTTTATATGCCTGATCATTCAGACCAGATTGTACAGTAAAACCTCGATATAATGGACTTCAGCAGACCAGAATTTGCATTTATTGGACTCAAGGACTAAATTCCTATATATCGGAAAAAGTTCGATAAAGCCAGAAGCAGTTTGGACTGCCTAACCACTTCAGCTATGTTCACCACAATAAGGTAAATAAAAGACATGTTTATCAGTGTACAGTACAGTATTATTATATATATTATGCCATTTGATTAATGTAGTGAAGTTGTAACACAGTACAATGGTAGTCAAAACAGTTTAAAAATCATTGGTGCAATCCTGATATATTGGAAAAGCCCAGATTAGCAGGGGGAAGTCCAGATGTCGCTTTTATCGGAATTTCACATTTTTCGGAATGGCATAGGCACCAATTAGTCTGTTATAGTGAGGTCCTACTGTATTTTCAATGCTGGTTCTGAGCACTGCTGTAAATGCATTTCAATACAGTATTATGCACAAAAAGTATTTGATGACAGTGGGTGAGGCAGCAGTTTGGGAGGCGTGTGTGCGCTGGGCAAGACAGGAGTGTACCAGACAATCTCTGGCTGTGATGCCTTCCAACCAGCGTAGTGTTCTTGCAGACTTTATTGGTCTTATCAGGTAAGACTTCTTTCTTCATGTAATCTTTGGCTTGTGTAGGTTTGTTTTGCACTGTGTGTTATGCTTTCCTTTATAAGCTAAATTTTTAAATAATTTCTAACTGATCAAGATTCTGTTGAGTCACAGACAAACAAACAGATTGGGTAGTTAAGGAGCACTGCACTGTTGATGCAGATGAGCTGGAGAATGTTAGGAGAAGTACAGTACCTTCAGATGATTTGGTCCTGTGGAGAATTGAAAATGAGAGACCAGCAAGGTGTATGTGAATGAGCTGGAGGGCCAGAGAGGTAGGGGGAGACCAAGGATGAGATGCAGGGCAGGAGTGTCCTTCTCTCTTTCTGATATGTGTAGGGTTTTACTTCCTAACTTAAAATCTCAATCTCGTCTTTTTCCACTTTTTCCAAACTTAATTACATGACACTTGTTCACGTTGAATCCATCTGCCATTTATCAATCCATTCATGAAGTTTAGTTAATTCTTCTTGTAGCTCTCCACAGGAGTCTGTGTTAGCAGTTCTACTTTGTATTTTTGCATCATCAGCAAACATATTTAGATAGCTTTCATTTCCAATATTATTATCTGTGTCATTTACGTACATTAAAAACATAATTGATGCCAGCACTGAGCCCCATGATGAGTAATTTCTCCTTAATACTGTTCTCATTTCCCTCTTTCTGAGAAAATCTTGCATCCAACAGTACAGGTTGCCTTGGATTCCTCCTTGATGGTTCAGTTTCCATAAAAGTCTTTGGTGCTGTATTCTGTCAAATGCTTTCTTGAAATTTAAATAGATACTGTCCATCCATCCTTCTCTTTTCTGTAATGTTTCTGCAACTCTATCATAGTAGCTTAGTAGGGTAGTAACACATGATTTTCCATTTCTAAAACCAAACTGCCTTTCTGTTATCATATTGTGTTCTTCTAAATGATTTACCCAAACTTTTCTTATCAGCACTTCTAATATCTTAAAACACTGGTTAGTGATACTGGTCAGTAGTTGAGTGGATTTTGTCTGTTCCCTTTATTGAATAGGGGGAGTGTTTGCTTTCTTCCAAATATCAGGTAGTTTACCTTGACCCAAGGATTCCTTGAATATTAAATATATTGGTCTACTTAACTCTTTTGCATATTCATGTAGCACCCAACATGAAATTTTGTCAGGACCATTTGCTTTTCCGTTGCCTAATTTACTTAACTCCTCCTGTATTTCCTTTTCTGATATTTGTATATCTGGTAATACGTGTAGGCATGCTTGTTCCATATCATGTCTCGAAATTATTTTCTTCTGTAAAAACTAATTGGAAATTTTTATTTAGTGCATCACAAATATCTTTCACTTGTGTATAGATGATCCCTTTGTCCGGAATGGACTGTATTTTATCCTTAACTTTGGTTTTGCTTCGAATGTTGCTGTTAAATAGTTTAGGTTGATCACTGCTTTTATTTATAATGCCTTCCTCAAACTGTCTTTGGGCTTCTCTCCTTATCCTTGTATAATCATTTCTTGCCTGTTCATAGTTGTTATATGCCCTCTCACTACTGTGTCTTCTGTATCTGTTCCACAACAAGTCTCTTTTTCTTTTGATTTCTTACATTCTGTATTACAACATTTCTTTAATTTCTTTTCTGCTTCTTTGTGCTGTGGGGTGTAATTTTGGACTTCTGTTTCGCAAAGTTCACATACAGTAATTTTCCATATATAACATTTAGATCTTGTCCTCTAATCTCCTTTTCCCAGTCTGTTTCTAAGAAGTACTTCTTTAGGTCATGGTAGTTTCCTTTTTTGTAGTTTAGGCTCTTTTTGCAACTCTTATTACTGTTAACTGTGTCATATGCAATCTTGAAGTTGCAATTTAATACTGCATGGTCGCTTTTGCCGATTGGAGGGTGATACATTATATTGTCAATATCATTTTCTTGCCTGGTAAATATAAGGTCTAATACTGATGGATCATCAAGTCGTCTTTTTCTGGTGTTTTCCATTACATGTTGTGTTAGGAAAAACTCCTGAACAAGATCCAGGAGCATTTGGTCCCAACAGCTTTCATGGCTTCTTACATCTAGAGTATTCCAATTTATATTTGTATTGAAATCTCCAGTTAATATAATTCTCTCAGATCTCTCTTCCATTCTGTGTTGTAATGCTCTTAAACTCTAAATTGTACTCTCTGCTGGGTCTTCATATTCGCCTCTTTCTGAAGTGTTTGTTCTGGGTGGCATGTATAAATTTGCCACAATTATTTTCCCTTCATATGTAGTAATCTTTACTGCAATCAGTTCTGCTTGTAAGGGTATATCTAATTCTGTTTCTTTGACTTGTAAATTTTTCTTTGCTAATATTACAATTCCTCCTCTTCTTTTTAAATTCCTGTCTCTTCTCCATATATTGTATTCCTCTAAGTTTAGGGTATCATTTGATATCCTTAGGGTTAATTTTGTTTCATTTAAGCAACTAATATGTGGTTCCTTTTCTTTGGTATAATCTTTCATCTCTAATAATTTAGATACCATTCCATCTACATCTGAATACATCAACTTCGTCATCTTGTTTACATTCTTGTCGTGACTTGGGTCTGCCACCTTCCTCCTCTTTATTCCCTTCTGGTTATGTACACTTTCGTACCTGCAATCCAATTACTTTGTAAAAAAAATTACTTCTCTCTTCCTCTGATCTTTTCTCATTTTTTGTTTTTGCTTCCTCCCTCTTCTCCTTTACAGTAGTGGACCCATTTCCTCTTGAGTTAGGAATCTTTTTATCCATACTTTTTTTAATTCCTCTTTTTCCATGAGCTTTTTGGCATTTTTTTGTATTTCCACTACAGTGTTTGCACTCTGGAATGTTACATTCAGAGGCCTTGACTTACTTCTCTCATATTTCCCTAGCATTTTATGTTCTTCTGTATCTTTCTCACAGATCTCCTCTGATACTTGCTGCAGTATGTTCATAATATTTTCCATCTCCTTTTTGTCCCTTGAGATTCTGTTTTTTTATTTCTTCACCTATGCCACTGATTACTGTGGATTTGTTAATCTGTAGCCCTGACTAGTTTTGGGTTATTCTTTATCATTTCTTTCACTTCCTTTTTTAAACATTTTTCTTCCACCCTTGTATCTAAATCATTCTTTACTTTCACCATTTCAGCATGGTAGTTTGTACCTCATCTTGGTAATTTCTTACCATTTCATTTACTTGTGTTACTACTTTGGTCTATCAGACTGCTTGCTTGCCTCTGTGTGTGTGTGTGTGTGTGTGAATGAGTGAGAAATTGAAAATGCAACATTACTGCATTTTACAGTAATAATTGATGTAGAGGGCACTTCTTGTGCCTCCCCCATGCCCTCTTCATCCCCTTCCTTTGCCTTATCCTCGTCCCTCTCCTCTATCTCTTCCTTGTCCTCCTCCTGCATCTCTTCCTCATCCCCCTCCTACATCTCTTCCTCGTCCACCTCCTTCACCTCTTCCTCTCCCTCCTCCTCTGCGCCCCCCTGCAGTTGACTCGTGAGATGGATACTGTCATAATGAATTTCAATAACATTGAAAAGCTGATCCAAGTTTGGTGTTAGTTTGCTTTAATAAAGGTCACGATATTACAATGTTGTCACTTCCAATTACAGCACAAAGCACAAACCCACGCTCTTCAGTTGTCTCACACGACATCTACACACAAGCCTGTTGAGACTTCAAGGATGAAGTAAAAAAGCTAAATAAAGCCATGAGTCAAAAATTAATGTACACAATTGTATAAAATCGAACCGGTACGTGTTAATTATGCAAACATCCTTTCCCACAATGGCGCCTCGTTGCCCACCTAAGTAATCTGTTAGCTAGAGTTTTCCAACTTGTAATAATGTAATACAATATAAACTTTAATATAGTCATGCTGCTTGTGATGCACTATTGATACTTGAGAGCAATTCCGTACTTGAATGGCTTCTCACGTGCTTGCAATGACGTAGAGGAATCTCTATGTATCCGGAAGGTGAATGATCATCTTTTGATTAGGTGTTTTAAAACAGGTCATGGACAAGCGCAGTGACCTATTAAGTACGACTGGCTAGTTTTTATCCCAAAATATTGAACAGATTTTCTTGTAGACCTGTGAAACAGTAATATGAATAATAATACAGTAATATGAACAAACTGGCAAATTTTGAATGTACCAAACTTTCTTATAACACTTCTTTTCCACATTATCAATACTTGGCTGACCTAAACTACAGTATTGAAAAGGAACCCTCTGGATTTTGTTTCCAGAATAAGTTTGCTTTCTAAGATGGTTTTTAGGTGACTTCTGTTAGGGTTGTTAGCAAATTCCTGGGCAATCCCTATTTTGAACCACTCCCCTCGTTCAAGATGAACAGTATGGATCTCGTTTTGTTTCGTTTTTGAAGGCTCCAACATGCTTGCATGCGTTGGCCTTGGTCACCTAATGGCGGCTCTCCATGCTTCTAGATCTTTGGCAGCCTCCCTGTTCAGTCCCTTAACCCTGAGGTCACACTTAATGACCTCGTTCCATGTCTTTCTCGGTCTACCCCTCCCCCAGTATTAACACTTCTCACCCTCTGCACCCAATTATCATCCCCCATCCTCTCCACATGTCCAAACCACCTCAGCCTACTTCTCATCATCACAACACCTGAGAGTTACTGATTCAGGGTATGGATGTTTTTCAAACTTACATATGATACATTGAGGGCACCTGGCTTACATATGCTTACCATGATACATCAAATGAAAATCTCACCCCATGAGGGGTATACAGTAGTGTACTTCTAAATCATGAAGAGTGTTCACAGTTTTAGCTATTCTCAGTATTTTTTTGGAATCTAACCCTTACAAAAAATAATGGATGACTGTACAGTACAGTACATACATTGTTTTAAGTGTGTGACACCCTCACGTGGCAGATGGTGCCTTCTTTGGTTCGGACTATGGTCCTTCCCTCAGCAAGGTGCTTAGAAAAAAAAAAATTAGGAGGTTTGGCTCCTGGGTGGACACTGCAACTGCTTCACCCAGGGTACACAGTATCACACCTCATCAGCACCTCTACTGAAGTAAGCAGAGCCAGGTCCAGGCTGAGACTCTTGTGTTAGTCATAATGAAACATCTTGGATTTCATGTTTCCCAACAGATCCCAGCAACTACTGGGGAGTAATTAGCTGGTTTGTGCACTTGGTGAAGTTCCATTCCAGAGAAAACATCAGCTGTACTATGATCAGTCTCATTATGGGATTCCTTTGGATTAACCAATGGCAACATTTTTGTTTTAAAAATACTCTAGGCAGTGTAGTGCAGTCTATCTATCTATATACCTAGGCTGCTTCCCCCAAGAAAAGGGAGGTAGCCGAGACAGGTCAACACACTACCAATTTACTCATCCACTCATACACATTCATTCACATTTTAGCCCCAAAGGGGAGAAGGGACAGATCCTCACTGCACCACACCGCACGAGGGTCAACTACGCAGTGCAGTCGGTGACATCCACAGCAGGGCCCAACAGCAAAGCTGGTTTACCCCTGCCACATCATAATGGATCCAGCCCCTTACCTGCACCTGACCTGATCAGCTGATCAGACAAAATGCAGGAGAATATCCCCTCACGGCTGCGTCATCATTTATTCATTCACAATTTCTCTCCATTCATTTCTATCACGCACAGCCACTCTTCCTTGCTCAACAGACAACCCTCTCGCATCCAACGCTCTCTTCACACTGTCCATCCATCCTATTCGTGGTCTTCCTCTCAGCCTTACACCTCTCACATCAGATCTAGTTATCTTTTTCACCAATCGCTCATTATCCATTCTCTCCATATGCCCAAACCATCGCAACACCCTCTTTTCAACTCGACCAGCCATCTCCCGAACAATTCCAGTTCTCCTTCGCACTTCATCATTTCTCACTCGATCCATACGTGTCACTTCACACATACTCCTCAGACACCTCATCTCCATTACATTCAAACTTTTCCTTTCTACTACACCCATATTCCATGTTTCAGCCCCATATAATACAGTCAGTACCACAGCACCCTCATACAGCCTTTTCTTTACATCCATTCTGAGTGAACGACATCCAAACACTTTTTTCATTCCTCCCAGCACCTTTCCAACTTCATTCATTCTAAACTTCACTTCTGCATTTATTCTTCCATCCGCAGCAACACGTGACCCTAAATACTTATAACATTCAACCTCCTCAAGCAACTCACCATTCAAAACTATATTCATCCTCCTACCATCTATCAACCTCATACACTTTATCACTTTACTCTTACTCTCATTTATTTTCAGTTTCCTCCTTTCACACACCCTTCCAAACTCCTCTACCAACTGTCTCAATCTCTCCTTTGAATCAGCCACCAGTGCAGTATCATCTGCAAACAGCAGCTACTTCAGATTCCACTCTCTGCCATCATTTACCAGACTCAGTCCCCCATCTAACACTCTTGCATTCACCTCCCTTACAACACCATCCATATAAATATTAAACAACCAAGGCGACATCACACATCCCTGCCGCAGCCCCACTCTCACGGGAAACCAATCACTCACAGTATTTCCCACTCTTACACACGCTCTACTGTTTACTTAAAAACTTTTCACTCCTTTTAGTAACCTGCCATCAAGCCCATTCAATCTTAAAACATTCCACAAAGCCTCCCTATCAATTCTATCATATGCTTTCTCTAAATCCATGAATGCCCAAAACACATCCTTACCTTTTGCTAAATACTTTTCACACACCTGTCTCACAGCAAACACCTGATCCACACATCCCCTCCCTCTCCTAAAGCCACACTGCTCATCACCAATCACTCCCTCTGTACCCTCTCTAACTCTCTTTATTAACACTCTACCATACACCTTACCTACCACACTCAACAGACTTATACCTATAAAGCTAGTACATTCATACTTATCACCCTTACCTTTATACAATGGGACCACACAAGCACTTGCCCAGTCAACTGGCACCATACCTTGTACAAAGCACACATTCAACAATCTTACTAACCAGTCAACAATAGTTGCTCCACCACATTTCAGGCATTCCACAACAGTAGTGCACAGTAATCAGGCTGTTATTTTTTTCTGACTGAGTAACATTTCTTGCACAGTGGTTTTTATATTGTTTCATTACATTTATACTCTGTCCATGCTAACTTGACCTAAAATTACCATCTGTCTGTCCTCATCAGTAAGTGGTAATATGAGAAACAGTAGAGTATGGTGCTAGTCATACAGAAGTGCTGTAGAAAGGATGAAGAGTTGTAGTATTCTCCTATCCTACTGTTGAGCTTAGGCTGCAAGAAAATGAAAATCTACCAGTTAATGTGGACAGTTTGTTTAATTATTATTTATACTTTGAGAGAGTACACCATCTACTTACTTGATGTAGTGCTGCTTTGGGTGTCTGCCCGTTCCTCTCTTCCTTCCTTCTTCTTCTGTCATTCTTTCCTTCTTTCCTCTTCCTTCTGTCTATGGGTCACTCTACACTGAGTGACAAGCCAAATGGTTTCCTGTACACCAGGAAACCATTTACTACACTGGGTGGTAACCATATAACCAAATTATGGTGCCCGGTGGTTTATTGGGTAATTAAGGCGCTCCACTCGGACTAAGCCGGTGCAGGTTCATATCCAGGGGAAGGTTGGGGTTTATTGCTCATGTAATGCCACTCAGGGATGAGTGAGGCTGGTCACTCTCATCTTAAATGTCAGGACCAACTTGCATAGCCCTGGGCTACTACGCTTCACATGGGGTAACACAGGATTAGATGATGGATGGATGGATGGACGAGACATTACAACCTATCTGTCTTTTTCAGGTTTTTAACCTTCAGCCCAACTGAGTTTGCGAATGGTCCTGCAGTATCGAGCCTTCTAACACAGGAGGAAAGCTACACTCTTTTGATGAATATTTCTGCACCTGGAGTGACCCCAATTCCAGAACCATTTTCTCAGAGCCGTGAGAAAAGGCTGAAAGAGCCTACACCTCCTACCAATCTATCACTAGATATGAGAGGCTCCAGTCGCCCCAGAGAAAGTCCTCATATTCGCTGTGAATGTGCTGGAGAGGTTGTGGCAGATGTGCTGTTAAATGAACAGTTGGTTGACTGTTCTCTCACATTTTCAGTGGATAAAAATGTCTGCATTTATGGTATGGAAGTACCTACTCAGCTGAACCCTGAGAGTATTGAGCAACAGGGAAGTATGCAAGGATCACATCCTACATACTCTGAGTTAATATATGCATTTTTACAAGACTCTGATGGTGCCCGGCTTACTTACACTCATTTTACTGCACGTGTTGCATGGAATACTTCTGTTCAGGTAATATTTAATAGGCCTGTGTATATTTCAGCAAACAAAACATACAAGATTGTTGTTGTGTTAAATAAGGTTGGAAGATATCCTCTCTTTGTTACGTCTCAATTTGTGACTATCAGTGACATCCTGTTTACATTTGGAACCCGGAGATCTACCCATGGACTGGGGCTTCTCAAAGCAATTGTATTTGGCTGCACAACTCATGAGCAGGATAGATATGGCTTTGTAATTCAGTGATTTATCATGTTGAAAGTTGCTGTTTATGGACTCTCCAGATAGTCCAGAAATGTACAGTAAAAATACTTTGCCCCTTCCATCTAGCCAAGTCAGTTATTTAAGTATTAAACTGTATTACATTTGAAATCTGCAGGTAAAAGTGAATAAGAGACAGTACTCTACATTTCAGTGTTAGAAATGAAATTTTATAGAATTTCTTTGCAACCCATTGTAAGACAGGACCTGATATTTTATTGTTCATTGCCAAACAATTCTATTTAGCTGAAAACCCCTGCCCAACAGAGGGTTAGAAACTAGTTTGGTTAACCCTGTGTATGGGCAAAACATTGCTTATGGTATGAATTTTATCCTCTGTTTTATTCTTGATGCAACGAGGTGATTTTAGAGATTTTATTCTTGTGATTTTAATCAGCAGTTCTACAGTGGTCAGATGTAAATCAAACTACTGTATATGTATAAAAATCATCATGTTTCATTTAATATATTTAATACTGAATATAACTTAAAATGTGTATGGTAGGCCAACACATGCAAGCATGTTGAAGCCTTTATAAATGATGAGATACAGGCAGGTCCTGGTTAACGAGCAATCGTTTAACGAGAATTCAGTAATACAAGGTCTTGGAATTTGCACCATCGTCTGTTTAACGAGCAGGTAAAACCTCCCAAAATCCCATCTTACAAGAATCAAGACAAGAGTATTTGTATTATATGTGTATTAACCCTTTATTCCTGCTTAAAATTGTCTGTCACAGGTGTTGGTGGTCGGTGGAGGTTACTTGGCTGGTTATTCACCCCATCCCTATTTTATCTATAATTTAAGTTATTCTGCTTAGATTAATGCTGGTTTTATATTTCAGGTGTATTACCCTCTTGTATTAACTCATTATTCCAGCTTAAAAAGATCAGAAAGTCAATTTTGGTGGTTTGTGGGGAGGTTGCTCGGAGGCCTTGCTTCCTAACCCTATTTTTCCCATAAGCTGTTAACGAGAATTCTGCTAACGAGCAAAATTCTTGCTCTCAATTTGCTCGTACGATTGGACCCACCTGTATAAACAATGTTATATTTAGCTGGGATCTCTAGAAGACTGTCATTGGCAGTGTTGTGTTTGTTTTGCTTATCCTTAGTTTACTAGACTCGTTTTAAAGTTTTAATTTTCCACGTTGAAATTTGGGTCAGTGATATTTCAGTACTGTACAGTGCTCCCTTGCCCAGGCTCTAGTCATGGCACTGGTCCAAGACCTAGTCCATGTAGCAGCCCTAGCTCTAGCTCCAGCCCTAGCCTTCACCCATCTTAGCCATGGCCCCAACCCAGCTCTGACCCTCATCCCAGCCCTTTTTCTGGTCCCAGCCTAAGCCCTAGCCCTAAGATCAGTTCCAGTCCAACCCCCAGTCTCAGCCCAAGCCCTAGCCCTAGGATTAGTTCCAGTCCTTGTTCTAGTACAAGCCCCAATCCAACCCCAGCCCTAGTCCCAACCTCAGCCCTAACCCTTGCCCTAGCCCAGTCCTACCTCTGGCTCCTGCCCTAGTCCAACCCTAGCCCTAGCCCCAAGCCAAGCCCTAACTCCAGTTCTAACCCTAGCCCCAGCCCTAGCCTCACTCTAGCCCAATTTCTAGCTCAACCCTATCTCTGGCCCCAGTCCTAGTCCAATCCTAGCCCCCCAGACCCTCCATAATATTAATCATCTAAGCCACTAAACCTAACCTTGAAAACCCAAACCTAAATCAACCTGTAAAAGACCCCCACCCAGCATCACACCTACTTCGCCAAGAAATGCTTTTGGCACCATTGTCATTAAAAAAAATAAAATAAAAAATAAAAAAAATTAAAAACTGCCCAAAATGAAATTATAAAATCATAATTCATCAACACCGAGGGAATAGAAATGATTTTGTCAGCAGAGAGCAGACAAACTATCATTAATTTCCATATATGGCTGGGAGAAGGAAAGGAGGGATATGAGATGGGAGGAAGAGATCAGTGGTATGGAAGATGTGCAGATTGGCTTGGGAGGAAGGTAGAGTCCTTGAGGATTAGAAGTCAGGTATAATTATTCCCCTGTCCTGTACAAAGTGTGTGGTGATGATGATGATGATGATGATGACAAAGTGTGTGGCAATCATAGGGGCATCTGTCTTCTTATTGTACTAGGAAAGGCTTATGGTAGGATACTTATTGATGGGGAAATAACAGGAAATATAGGAGAAGGACAGGGAGGTTTCAGGAAGGGAAGAAGTTTTCTAGATCACATATTCATCCTCAGATGTTTAGTGGAAGAGTTTCTTGAGATGGGAAAGAAGTCGTATGCAGCCTTCATGGATTTGGTGAAAGCATATGACAGAGTGGCTAGACAAGGAAAGTGGATAATATTAAAAATAAATGGAATAAATGGGAATCTGCTGAATGCTGTGAAGAGTATGTATGAGGATGCTAGGGCTGCAGTGCATGTGGATGATGAACTGAGTGAATTTTTGTATCTGAATGCTGGACTGAAACAGGAATGTACCATGTCTCCATGACTGCTCAATCTGTATATGGATGGTTATAAAAGAGATACAAGGTGGTGCAGTGGATGTCTGAGTGGCCCTAATGAGAGAGAAGCATTGTTTGGAAACTTCTTGTTCTGTTTGCAGATGATACTGTGATGTTAGGTGAAGAAGAAGAATAGAAACCTAGTGCCAAAATCCAGCACAAAGCCAGATCATCGGCTACAAGTTATGTATGCTGGTCGGGCCGGAAATACAGACACGGCATCGTGAAGAAATTGGGTCAATGGAAAAAGTATATCATATCTAAGATGGGGTTAGTGACGTCAGGAACGGAGTTAGATGTTGGAAAGAAGACCAATAGAGGTAAGGAAGGACATGATATTATGACAGGAAAAATATGGTGATTCTCAGAGAAAATCTGAAAGGAGGGGAGGACGTTGGAGGGAAGACAAAAAAGGAAAGGAAATACGTCGCTGTACAGTGTAAAAAGGACAATCAAGGAAAATATGACGTATAGAGAGAATGGTATTGCAATGCGTACAGAGGGGAGGGTGACCACCAGACATCAAATACGAGTGGGTAAGTCTAGTATGACCAATTCTAAGACGAGCTAAAGCAGTCTCCCATCTCCTATTACGGTGGCAAGGGGCTAGCCAAGGAGAAATAAATGGTTTAACAACACGTAGTTTATTATTAGTGATAGAGTCCCAGCAAGACTGCCACCGGTGCTGAAGGAAGTTAGGGCAGGAAGAAAATCAGAGACTGGAATGAGGAAGGAAGGAGAGGCATCTTTGGCAACAGTTATGCGACCCAACTGATCAGCACGTTCATTGCCCGCGATGCCCACATGTCCTGGAGCCCAACAGAACTGGATTGTTTTACGACGAGAGGAGATACGGAACAACCATTCCAAGATACGAAAGACTAAAGGATGAGAAGCAGAAGGTGACTGAAGAAGGGATAGCGCACTATATGAATCAGAGAATATTACAAATGAGGGAGAGGAGGCACGATAAATATACCGCAATGCAAACCAGAGGGCATATACACTCTGCTGTTAGAACACTTGCATAGGTAGGAAGGCTAAAATGATAAAAGGTATCAGGAAAGAGGATCGCGAAGCCAACATCCTCCGGGGTTTCTGAACCATCAGTGTATATAGGGACTGCAGAGGAATGGCGGGAGAGATGGTCAGAAAACGGCACGGAGAATGAATGAAGAAGAATTGGACTTGGAATAGGGGAAAATGGAAGAACAAATGTGAGGTCGTGGAAGTAGCCAGGGGGAGAAAAGACATGTGCGGTAAGAAAAAACATTACTAATAGCAAGAGAGGAATGCGAGAGGAGAGTACGAGTTTGAATTGCAAAAGGTGGCCTGGTTCTAGGAGTGGAAAACATGTCTAAGTCAGGAGTGGGAGGAAGCAGAGAAGAAGTATGAGGAAAACAGTGCAACTTAGCATAAGTACGAAGAGAAAGTTGAGCACGACGGCGGAAAAGTGATGGAACTCCTGATTCAGCATACAGACTCTCAACTGGGGAGGATTTAAAAGCGCCAAGTGCCAGACGGAGACCGTGATGATGCATAGAATCAAGTTGTTGGAGGACGGTGTCTGAAGCGGAAGAATAAACTTGGCAAGCATAATCAAGTTTGGAGAGAATGAGAACAATATGGAGCCGAAGGAGAGTAGCCCGATCAGCACCCCACGACACATGAGACAGAGTTTGTAAGAGACGGAGGCGTTGCAAGGCTGAGATTTTCAAGGAGGCAATATGATCCTTCCAAGTAAGACGGGAATTGAAAAGAAGGCCAAGAAAGGAAGCAGAGGTTTTGTATAGGAGAGGAGAGCCATAGAGAAAAAGAGGTGGTTGGGAAATAAGATGAAAGTGAGTAAAAGTAATAGCGTGAGACTTAAGAGGAGAGAACCGAAAGCCATGAGAAGTAGCCCATTCTGAGGCAGCAGAAACTGCACGTTGAATAAGAGCACCAAGGGCAGAGATGTCAGAACATGAGGCATATATTGCAAAATCATCTACATATAAAGAAGAGCGGACACCAACTGGTAGGGAGGATTTAATCTCATTAATTGCCAATAAAAAGAGAGTAGTGCTAAGAACACTGCCTTGGGGGACACCTTCATATTGTGGGAAGGGATCTGAATAAGTATGCTGAACACAGACTCTAAAGAAATAGGATGATAGAAAATTCTTTAAGGAAACCCCAAGGCTACCATCAGTCCCACAAGAATGAACTGTGTGTAAAATATGATAGCCCCAAGCTGTGTCATAAGCCTTCTCAAGGTCAAAGAACACTGCGACCACAGATTGCCGAGTGACAGAGGCTGAGCAGATATATGTCTCCAGATTTAGGAGGGGAGTTAAGGTACCGCAAGCTTTACGAAAGCCAAACTGTGAAGGGGACAAAAGCTGTTTGGATTATAGGAGCCACATAAGACGATGATTTATCATACGCTCGAACAATTTGCAAAGACAACTAGTAAGAGCAATGGGGCGATAATCTTGAGGGGCATGGCCTTGCTTTCCTGGCTTAAGAAATGGGAGAATGACAGCATTACGAAAAGAGGGAGGAAAGACACCCTCTGTCCAGATACGATTAGTAATCCCTCTAATATCCAGACGTCCAATAACCGGACATACTCACTATCCGGATATTCTGGGCTGCCCAACCCCGAAAATGCAAAAAAAATCCGGAAAAAATCGATTAATTTTCGATTTTTTGGGACCACATCAGTTTGAATTTCCTGCGCGCGCCGATCCCCTCTGTTTACACTCGTGACGCCACTATCGGTCGCCATTACCCACTCCCCTCCTCCCTCGTGAACAACTCCGAAAATGGCGGCCGAAGTGATTGCTTTTGTGGTGATACCCTACCTCCTACAGTACTTGATACTGCTCTTCACCTTCTTCATCATGTGTGTGATGATGGCCTCGCCTCCTGAGAAGAGGAAGAGAGTGGTTCTGACTCTGGAGAAGAAGAGGCAGATATTGGACAAGGTGGACGCTGGCTGGTCAACAGGGCACATCGTACGTGAGTTCAACCTCTCTCGCTCCACCTTGTTTGATATCAAGAAGTCCCGAGACAAACTACAGCAGTACACGGCTGATTTCGCATCGAAGACCAGACGAAACGTGCAGAGGAAGGTGATGTTTACTCCTAAGTATGCAGACATCGACCGCTCCACATTGATTTCGTATCGACAACAACGTGCTGCTGGTGTGTTGTTACGTGGAACGGAGCTGAAAGCTGCTGCTGAGAAGTTCACAAGGCTCCACGGATCGTCACTAGACCACACGGGAATTTACTGTTGTGTACAGTGCAGTGAAGTGATGTTATTCCAGTTATAAAAAAAAAACCTTGGTGAAAGTGTTGGTGAGAAGTGCTGGTGATTCTCAAGTGGAAAGGTGTGGCAGGTGCAACGTCTTCCTGTCAGAGTCTGAGATGATAGAGTGGGTTATTACATCAGGACGGCCGCTTTTTGTTCGTAAGTACCCTAACTCCATGCCTAACGTGTTTTCATCATGCTGTACATGTGTTAAAAAATTACCGAAAATGTTAATCATAATTTCCTGCTTGCTATTTAATTTTTCCATGCATGGTTCTTAAGTAAAACACCTAGAAAAAAGGCTGAAGCAGTGAATTTCATGTCCGGTTCTAACCTAACCTAACCTATGGTTACCATAAAGATTTTCATGCCTAACGTGTTTTCATCATGCTGTACATGTGTTAAAAAATTACCGAATGTGTTAATCATAATTTCCTGCTAGCTATTTAATTTTTCCATGCATGGTTCTTAAGTAAAACAGCTAGAAAAAAGGTTGAAGCAGTTAATTTCATGTCTGGTCCTAACCTAACCTAACCTATGGTTACCATAAAGATTTTCATGCCTAACCTGTTTTCATCATGCTGTTAATGTGCTAAGAAATTACCCTAAATGTTAATCATATTTTCCTGCTTGCAATTTAATTTTTCCATGCATGGTTCTTAAGTAAAACAGCTAGAAAAAAAGTGGAAGATGTGAATTTCATGTCCGGTCCAAACCTAACCTAACCTATGGTTACCATAAAGATTTTCATGCCTAACTTGTTTTCATCATGCTGTTAATGTGTTAAGAAATTACCCTAAATGTTAATCATAATTTTCTGCTTGCAATTTAATTTTTCCATGCATGGTTCTTAAGTAAAACAGCTAGAAAAAAGGTTGAAGCAGTGAATTTCATGTCCGGCCCTAACCTATGGTTACCATAAAGATTTTCATGCCTAACGTGTTTTCATCATGCTGTACATGTGTTAAAAAATTACCGAAAATTTTAATCATAATTTCCTGCCTGCTATTTAATTTTTCCATGCATGGTTCTGTACATGTGTTAAAAAATTACCGAAAATTTTAATCATAATTTCCTGCCTGCTATTTAATTTTTCCATGCATGGTTCTTAAGTAAAACAGCTAGAA